>VMDO01001169.1:216752-226865 GCA_007922755.1 Pedetes capensis
TACATCATAATGTGATTCATTTTGACATGATTTTCGTTGTGACAATTTTCATATATGCAATTTGATAAGCATTATTCATATAGGTTACCCCTTACGCTCCTCTATGTTTCCCCCCTCCCCCCTTCCTATCTAAGTTTCCCATCCAAGTCTTCTCTATCTTTTACTATATAGTATTTTTCTATATGTCCTTGGGTTCCCTAATCTTAAAATGAGAATAATTATAGCATCCTCCTCACAAGATTGTCACGAAGATTAAATGAGATGCCTGCGTATCCAGTTTTGCTTACTATTGTACCTTGTACTCAATAAATGTAGTTAGTATTACTAGTAATAATACCATTACTAGTAACAATGAGTCAATAGTCATTGGATCAATTGTTTTAATTGGAGGTCTGGTTAAACTGGGCTTGGCTGAAATTGAAGGATAATGTCACAACTCAGGAAGTTACAGCCTCTCTCTGGTGCCAAAATAAAACTAAGCTTCTAAAGGTAAGTTGTTTTTGATGAAAGGCAGAGGTGATTTGTCCGTTGGAGAGTGGTACCTCTCTTCAATCATCATAGAAAATATTTCCAAAAATGTGCAGGTGGCAAGAGGGTAAAGCCACTAGATTTCTCTGACCGATGTGTTGATCACTTCAATTGATCATGGTCCCTAGGAAATCAGATTTAGGGTTGGCTAAACCCTTAGACTAAACAAATGGGGTAAAGCAAGCGAAAATATGAATCTGTGTGGCGCTGAAATATCTGCCTGATTCATACATTCACTGAGTATAGTATTATCATATGTATCTTTCGGGTTTTGTCCTTGCTTCCTGGTTCAGAACTCCCCAGAGCAGGCCATAGAAACTAAAATTTCTCTTCCCCAAGGCAGATTGTAGAAACGCCTCTCTACATACATGAAGCTGGCCATAAAGTAATTCTCTGACCTACTCTTGTCTGACAGGTCAAACAACCCTCCTCATTACATAGAGTTTCTGTCCCATACCCTGGAGGAAAGAAAGCCACACAGAGAGGCCAACAAGGATCTCAATATGGAGCCTTTGCTGGGTTTCCCCACCCAGTCCATGAGCCATCATGCCTATGCAAAGAGATCTCCCTGAACACCCAAAGGGACAAGGTTGCAGGAGCTTCTGGGTAGCTGAAAATGGCAATTCCTGGAGGGTGCTGGGCCAAGAGAGGGCAGAGAAGCTCGGTGTGCCGGCCTGGGTACCTTCCGCTGTGCCTCCCTTCATCTGTATCCTTTGTAATATTCTTTATGATACTCCCGTAAATATAAGCAAGTGTTCCCTGAGTCTTGTGAGCCCCTCACGCCAATTAACCAAACCTGAAGAGAGATGGGGGGGGGGGGATTTGATTTATAGCCAGTTGATCAGAAACATATGAAAATCATATAGGGCTTGTGACTGGCATCCAAAGCTGGGAAGGGGGCAGTCATGGGGACAGTGCCCTCAGCCTGTGAGATCTGACACTCCCATCGGTGTTCCACGGCTGAAAACTTGGTCGCTGGAGCTGGGTGCAGTGGCGCACACCTGTAATCCCAGTAGATCGGGAGGCGGAGGCAGGAGGATCGCAAATTTGAGACCAGAGGCAGTCTGCGTAATTTAGCGAGACCATGTCTCAAAAAGTAAAAAAAAAAAGAAAAGAAAAGAAAAAAAATGGGCTGGGGGTGCAGCTCAGTGGTCCAGCACTTGCAAAGCATGCAAGCGCAAGGCCCTGGGTTCAAACCCCAGTAAAAAAAAAAAAAAAGAAAAAAAATTCGGTCGCTTGGTGTGTGAAGAAAACTCCCCCACCTCTGGCATCAGAAGTGTGCTATACTGATTATGTTGTGAAAATGGGGGACAGGGGGAACACATGGCTTTTCCTGAGACGTGTTGGATTAGGCTTCTAATTAGAGGCGATTCTAGGATGCCCTTTCTCTTTGCTCTAAAAAATTATTCAAGCCAGACACCTTGGAGCACACCCGTAATACCAGCAATTCAGAAGGCTGAGGCTGGAGGATCGCGAGTTCAAGGGCAGGTGCAGCCTGCGGAATTTAGCAAGACCTTGTATCCAAATAAAAATTTAAAAAGGGTCTGTGGGTGCAGCTCAGTGGTAGAGCATTTGCCTAGCATGCCCAAGGCCCTGGGTTCAATACTCTAGTACTGCAAGAAATAAAATAAAATAATAAGAATTTAAAAATTATTCAACCCAAGCCACTCAAAATCCATTCTTGTAAGTCAGGTGGCAGTGGCTTGTACATCTCAATCAGTCAGCATGAAAAGTCATTTTTAACTGAGCTGCTTTGAAGAATTTTGGATGTACTTTTAATTTCTGATTACTTGGGGGTTAAAAGCAGGGCCTCAAATATACTTCGCCTGTGCTCTACAGCTTAAACCCCCAACTCACTTTTCAACTTTTTTATTTGGAGATAAAGTCTCACTAAATCACACAGGCTGCCTCTGGTCTTGAACTCATGTTCCTCCTGCCTCAGCTTCTCCTGGGATTAAAGACATGCACCACTGTGCACGGCTAGGGAGTACTTTAAATCAGGACACATCTTTTGGAGTCACAATCTATATCCCTAAGAAAGACTCAGTTTTGATCCCCAAAGTGCCAAGGGAGCATAAATTTCCACACACTCAAGAAAACCCAGACTTCAGCAAGATTTTGGCAGTGTGGCCAGAAAATTCAGAGTAATTCTGGTTCATAGACGCAAAGACGTTACCAATGATGTTTTCGGTGGGCGCAATTCACTTTTAGCTCGGTCAGGTCTTTGGGAAATTGCACCACATGAATAGCCCAGATGCTAGATAAATCAGATACATCCTGTGGTTTGGTGCTTCAAAGGTAGCCACAAATTCTTAAGGTATGATTCACAGTCATCAGAATCTATGAATGTCCTCTGAAATGGTTCGTTCGCTTCCACTGAGCAGTTCTGTAACTCTTCACATCTCTGATGCCGTTAAGGTCAAGGAAGTTCAGCAGCAGATTAGGAATGTGGGAGGAAATGAGTGTAATTGTCATCTGCTCAGGCTGCTTGGCTCTAGAACCAGCATCTACATGAGCAAGGATTTCAGGGAAGTCAAAGCCCAGCCTTTCTTCAACCCTTTAGGGATCCAGGAAAAGCCACTTAAAAGAAGTTCAGAGTGGGTAGCTTATGTCATCTGGGGTTTTATGCTCAATTTCCAAGATCCTATCAAACTACCAAACTCTATTCTGTATACTAGGCAAGTTTGGAGAGTTTAGGAGCGATTCTATATCAAAAAAAAAATGCTGGGGAGGAGTAACCTATTCATTTTGCTAGCAGAAATACCCTATTAATTCTTTATTCCAAAATAGGGAGCCACAGAAATGCTCAGAGAGCCTATATAAAGAATGTCACTCCAGGCATAAAATGATAACTGTATCAGTTAGCTTTTATGGCATAACAAACCACCCGAGAACTTAGTGGCTTAAAACAATAGCCATTTATTTCGCTCACAGTTCTGCAGGTTGGCATGGAGGCTGGCCTCAATGATCATCTGAATTGCTCTTCTGGATTCATCTGGGTTTATTAATGTGTTTATGCTTGGCCCCTGGGCCAGTTGAGGTGTCCTGGTCTAGAATGGTCTCAGCTGCAGTGGCGCATCTCTGTTCTACATAATCTCTCCTCCTCCAACAGGTGAACCTGGGCTTTTGCATAAGCAATCGGAGCAGGGTCCAAGAGACCACACAGAAGTCAACAAGGTTTCCTGAAGCCCAGGCTCAAAACTAGCACACTTGTCATTTCTTCTGCACTCCAGTGTCAAAGCAAGGTCCAAGGCCCACGTGAACTTAAGAAATGCAGAAATAAATTCCACCTATTGAGAGGAAACATCAAAGTCAAATTTCAGGCATGAAAAGTTTGGCCACATTACCAATCTACCAAAATTCTCAACGACATGCTCCCTTAGATCACACTGACTAAACCCAACAAGCCAGGGATAAATGTCAGCATCGACTGAGGCTAGTGTCTCTCTTCAGGAAAACCAGAGCTCAGTGACAAGGATGCCTGATGTGCCTTGGTGGCAGCTCCTCCCACCATTCGGTACTCCCTTTGGTATAAAAAGCAGACAGCCAGGAAGTTGCCCACTTAAGTATGTCTGCAATGAGGCTCAACTTTATGTCTCTTGGAAAATAATTGGAAGTGGAGGCTTGAAGGAAAACATATTTGGAACACCCTGAGCTGAGAAAGCCAGAGGAAAAACCAGGAGATAGAAGAGAAAGTCAGAGTCCTCTGAGGAACTAGGATTTTCTTTCATGCTTGGTATTTACGACACTAAAACTACTGTGATGGGTAATTTTATGTCCATGAGAGGCTGCCATGGGGCTGGGATTTAGCTCAGTTGGTAGAGCGCTGCTTTGCAGTCTCTGATGTCTTGAGTTCAATTCCCAGCACTGCAGAAATGGGAGAAGGACGTGGCAACCCACTCCCAAACCAATCCTGAAATAACCAGCCACTGAAAACCCTATAGGGGGCGCTATGGGTCAGACACGACTCAACGGCACCTAACAACAACAACAACAGAAACTGCCATGAAGCCCCCAGATTTTTGGCCAAATACAAAGGGGGCTGGGAACAAGCCATGCCCTCCAAAGGTGACCCACCTCCTCCAAGTAAGCCCCATCTCTTAAGTGCCCACCACCTCCTATATTGCCATCACGTTAGGACTCCATCAGTGGATGAAGTCAGAGCCTTCATAATCCAGTCACTTAAAAAAAATGCCCAACAGCTGGCAACCAAGACTTTTAACACATGAGCCTTCAAGGAGATATTTTAGATTCAAATGATAACACATCTCAAATTCAACCATGGAATGTATACCCACAGTGTCCACCAAACCTTCTCATGTGAAACTTCTCTAGGAATATTCCAGAAATCCAATCCACAGGAGCTAGTATGCACAGAAGCTCTGTCATTTGAACCTGATAGCCAAAATGTTGACAGAAAACTCAGGGTGAACAGTTGCCCAGTTTGCTCACACATCTCTCACAGGGACCAGAACTTTTTCACAAGTGTTAAGAAATGTATTTCTAGTGAGAGGCATTTCAGTGGGGGCTTGGGTTTGTCATTGTGATGGCTTTGTGATTTTTCAACTTGCCCAGATGGAACTACAATCCCCAGTATTCCCTTTCTAATATGGTTTCCCTTAAGGTAGACTACAGAGCATGTCCTCTCCTGGGAGTTAGTGGAATGAAAGAAGGCGGCAGCCACACAGGATCACACACATGCTTTCTCCCAGTAATTGGGTAAATTCTAATCCCAGTGCTGCAGTCAAGGGATCTTGCAGGTGTAATTAAGACCTCTAATCAGTTGACTTGATTCTGTAGGGAGATTATCCCACTGGATCTGACTTAATCAGTTGGATGCACTTTTCAAAACTGTGTAGACCTTTCCTCACCTTAGAGACCCCACATTTTAGCTCATGCTCCTGAGATTCTGGCATTGCTATCGTTTGAATGTTCCTACCAAAACTCATGTTAAAATTCCATCCCCATTGTGAGGTATTAAGAGTTAAAACTAGGTAGGACCTTTGGATTAATGGATTAGTGGATTGAGGGGTTATTTTAGGAGTGTCTTTGTTGTTAAAGTGAGCTCTGGCTCTGGCTAACTTGCTCTGTCTCGGCCCATCTTGTCCTTTACTGTGTCATAACCCAGTAGAAAAACCCCCAGCAGATGTCAAGTAGGTACTGACACCATGCTCTTTGACTTCCAGAATGAGGAGCTTTATAAATCATATATATGTGTGTGTGTGTATATATATATATATATGTGGGAGCGGGCTACCGGGTCCTTCTCCCAAGCCTACAGCGTGTGTGTGTGCGTGCGTGTGTGTGTGTGTGTGTGTGTGTGTAGTTGTTGTTAGGTGCTGTCGAGTCAGTATCCTACTCATAGCGACCCTCATAAGGTTTTCAGTGGCTGACTGTTTCGGGATTGCCTTGGGAGTGGATTGCCAGGTCCTTCTCCCATTTTTGCAGTGCTGGGAATTGAACTCAGGACCTCAGAGGCTGCAGCAAAGACACTCCTAAGATATATATATATATATATATATATATATATATATATATATATATATATATATATATCTCAGTCTGTGGTATTCAGTTATACTAGCGGAAAACAGGCATGCTCATGACTTCCTTTCCTGACCACCTGTGCTGCTAGTCCCCACAATCCCACAATTGCCCAAGCCAACTCTTTGTGATAAATTTTACATGGGTTCAGATTCTCTAGTTGAATCCTAACTGATATAGTTATTATCAGAAAGCAAGAAGAATGTACTTAAGTTTTTTATTTGCTTCTTGCACAAAGAGATGGGCACCTACAAGGTACAGTGTGGCAAGCATAAATTCAGGAGCCAAGCAACCTGGACCTTCTAGCATTTCCACCAGCCAAGTGACTTTGGACAACTAATTTTCATCACCTCTCTGAGCACTGTTTCTTTATAAAGTACTATTAAATACTAAGCTCAACCCTCCCTACTTCCCAGGATTGTTTTGAAAACTGAAAGCACTGTGTAACCTGCCAGACAAATGAGAGATGTGAAGTTTGAAAGCCACCCAACCTTTCTACTTAGAAGAGGCATAGAGTGTGAAGGAATAAGCATTCCCTACATGCCTACTATGTATAGGAAAGATGAGTGTATGCTCCCATGCAATCCTAGTCTAGACCTCATGAGCAGGCAGGTTACCTTACCTCACAGAGATGAGGGCATTGAGGCTATGAGAAGGGTACCAGTTTGCTTAGATCACCGAATAGGGTGTGGAGTCCATTATGAGATGAAAGTTCAGGCCCTACCTAGTCCTCCTTCAGAAAAGAATGAAGTTTCTCTTCCTATAACACCATGAAATCTATCACAACTCCTGGAAGACTTGCAAGAAATACTTTGACCCTATCCACTTTTCTTTGGGACCTGTTACTTGGAGGAGCAAACAGAATCTGTTTTTATTAGTGTAGAAGTTGTTTCATCTCCTATGCTCAGAATCACAACACTTGAGAAATCAACAAAACATAAAACCTTTTCTGCTTCTTTGCCAACAAGCAAGTTTTCTATCCTTCATTTACAAATTAAACTATTCCTGTAGAATAATGAAAGTGGAACTTCACTAGTCACTTAATTTGGTTTCTCTAGTCTTTAAGTGCTTAGAAGGAAGGAACACTTTACTGTGTTTGTGCCCACAGGCAAATTACTGTGGTTAGAGGTTAAAGTTATTCAACAAACAAAAACAATTATTTAAATGCTCCTTTTCCTCAAAAATTTAAAGCATCCAGGATAATTTAGGCTAGGCATTTCTTGAGAGTTAATGCTCAACTATCTGAAAAGTCCTTGAGATAGTTCTTAAAAGGTCAAGGAAGATCCTTCCATTGGGCGCTGGAGATAGTGAGGCATTTATTGTGCACAAATGGAGCAGAAATGCCAAATGCATGTATTCATAGAAAATTGTTGTTGTTGTTAGGTGCCATAGAGTCAATATCTGACTTATAGCAACCCTACATACAACAAATGACACACTATTGTCAGTGCTTCTCTGCTGTTCATAGGGTTTTCAATGGTGGATTGATTTTTGGGAGTGGGTTGCCATGTCCGTCTCCCAAGCCTACAGCACCTGGTGTTCCCAGGAAGTCTGCTATTCAAGTACCAGGCCCAACCCTGCTTAGCTTCTGAGATCTGAGGAGATCAGATGCCACAGGGCTATGGCTGCAGGCCCCATAGAAAATTAGGGGTATTTTTTCAGTTCACTATGTATAAAGTTAATTCTACTCAAATTAACCTTAAAAATGAAGAAGAAAAATCCTGACAATTATAAATTACCCACCAAATATTATGCTTGGCCTTTTGAAGTACTTTTCTCTTAATTCTCACAGGAGTTCATATTTATTAGCCTTATTTGAATGATGAGGAAACAGGTGGAAAGTTACATAGCCAGTGAGAATAGGGCTTTAAACCTAGCTCAAGACAAGGGACTTCTTTTTGCAATTCTCTAGTCTTCTTTTGATAAGTAGTTATTATCATAATTTAAGAAAAAGTTCTATTTTAATAAATAATAAATATACCAACCTTATTACCTTGACTCAAAAACAAAACTGACCCTAATATACAAAAATTCAATCAATGCTCTTTAATTCTTGGGGAAACATATTAATTATAGACCTTAAGTCCATAAAGGATTCTACCAGGAAAATGTTAAGTGATACAGGAAACATCAAAGGGAAATGGAAGAAATACACAGAGTCATTATACTAAAAAGAACTGGTGGGTGATCAACCATTTCAAAAGGTAGCATATGCTCAGGAACCAATGGTACTAAAGGAAGAAGTGGAAGATGTCTTGAAGGCATTGGCAAAACATAAGGCTCCAGGAATTGATGGATTATCAATTGAGATCTTTCAATAAACAGATGCAGCACTAGAGGTGCTCACTTGTCTATGCCAAGAGATTTAGAAAACAGCTACCTGGCCAAACAACTAGAAGAAATCCATATTTGTGCCTATTCCCAAGAAAGACAATCTAACCAAATGTAGAAACTGTTGAACAATATTATTACTATCACAAGGAAGTAAAATTTTGCTAAAGATCATTCAAAAGTGAGTGCAACAGTATATTGACAGGGAACTGCTAGAAAATCAAGCCAGATTTAGAAGAGGGCATGGAATGAGGGACATCATTGCGGACATCAGATAGATTTTTACTGAAAGCAGAGAATAGCAGAAAGATGTCTATCTATGTTTTATTGACTATGCAAAGGCATTTGACTGTGTGGATCATAACAAATTATGGATAACATTGTGTAGAATGGGAATACCAGAGCACTTAATTGTACTCATGGGAAATCTGTACATGGATGAGGAGGCAGTTGTTCAAACAGAACAAGAAAACAATACCTAAAGTCAGGAAAGGTATACATTAGAGTTGTGTCCTTTCACCACACCTCTTCAATCTCTATACTGAGCAAATAATCTGAGAAGTTGGACTTTAGGAAGAGGATGTGGCATAAGGATAAGAGGAAGACTCATTAAAAACCTGTGATATTTAGATGATACAACTTTGTTTACTGAAACTGAAGAGGATTTGAACCACTTGCTGATGAAGATGAAAGAGCACAGCCTTCAGTATGGCTTGCCCCTCAACATCAAGAAAACAAAAAGTCCTTGCAACTAGGTCAGTAAGAAACTTCATGATAAATAGAGAAAATATTGAGACTGTCCAAGATTTTGTTTTACGTGGTTCAACAATCAACACCCATGGAAGCAGCAGTCAAGAAATCAAAAGATGCATTGCATTGGGAAAAGCTGTCAGGAAAGATCTCTATATATAAAGTGTTGAAAAGCAAAGATATCACACTGAAGATGAAGATGTGCCTGACTCATGCCATGATATAGTCAATAGCATCATGTTCTTGTTAGGTGCCGTCGAGTCGAGTCCGACTCATAGTGACCCTATGTACAGCAGATCGAAACACTTGCCGATTTTGTGCCATGCAAACGATCTTATTTATGTTTAAGCCCATTGTTGCAGACACTGTGTCAATCCATCTGGTGGAGGGTTTTCCTCTTTTGCGTTGACCTGCCACTCTCCCAAACATGATGTCCTTCTCCAGGGATTGTTCTCTCCTGACTACATGTCCGAAATATGTAAGACGCAGTCTGGCCACTTTTGCTTCCAAGGAGCACTCTGGTTGTACCTCTTCTAGGACAGATTAGTTGGTTCTTTTGGCAGTCCATGGTATATTCAATAGACGTCTCCAGCACCACAATTCAAAAGCATCAATTCTTTTTCTGTCTCTCTTGTTCAATGTCCAGCTTTCACAACCATATGATGCCACTGAAAATACCATGGCATGAGTCAGACGCACCTTCGTCTTCAGTGTGACATCTTTGCTTTTCTTAACTCTAAAGAGATCTTTTGCCACAGCTTTATCATTAATATCACACACCAGCAAAATTCTACTAAAGATCATTCAGAAGCGACTGCAGCAATATATAGACAGGGAATTACCGGAAAATCAAG
Source organism: Pedetes capensis (assembly GCA_007922755.1). NCBI lineage: Eukaryota > Metazoa > Chordata > Mammalia > Rodentia > Pedetidae > Pedetes > Pedetes capensis. The sequence goes on from VMDO01001169.1 coordinate 226,760, forward strand.
GGGGATTCAGAAGAGGGCGGGGAACTAGGGACATCATTGCTGATGTCAGGTGGATATTAGCTGAAAGCAGAGAATATCAAAAAGATGTCTATCTATGTTTTATTGA
>VMDO01001170.1:0-34119 GCA_007922755.1 Pedetes capensis
CATCATTACAAGTTGTTTTTGTTTCCCAAAGTAAAAATTAATACTACATGAACTCAGCACACATTCAATAAAATAACCAAGAGGTGATATGTTCTTAAATTTCTTTCATTTTTTTTGCAAAATAGGTTCACTGGAAGTTTCTCTGTTTCAGAAAGTTAAAATAGTGAGTTCTAGTTTTCCTTTCTAAAGGATTTACCATGAGTCCTATATACTTGCCAGGCTTTAATTTGTCCAACTTGTACAGAAAATATACAAGAAATATTAAAAATTATACCAAAATAATGAGGATACTATCAATGCTTTCTCTGGAAGAAAATAAAAATAGAAATGTATTTCTAAAATAAGTATTATTTCAGGGGTTAAGCTAAACCTGCAAATCTCAAGCGACAGGTTGGGTACAAAGCATATGAAAAAGAAAATTGCCAACCAACAGCGTCTGAAACATCAGTGTAAATTTAGAATATCCCACTGTTACCTGTTTTATTCTGGCTGCATTATTCACTTTATTTGATTCTTTAAGAGTATAAGGCAGGCAGTGGATTCGTTGCCATGAAGAGGAGGGCAGTCCTTTCCTACCACGGCTCTCTGTCCCTCACCCTGAGCCTGACTGCCATGCCCTGGTGTGGCTCCAATGTGGAGCTTGGTCACAGCCTCTGTGTTAAGGCAATAGGTGATGTGTTGCTGTGTGTGTACTTTTCTCCCACAGTGAAAGCACCCTCCTCCCCAGGAGGAGAATTACATTTGTTTCAGCTGCATGCACATCCTGAGCTGCACTGCAAGCCCAGGTTAACTGGAAACAGGCAGAGAGTTGTTCTCTAATTTAACCAGGTCCTAACGCTTAGAATCAATCTCCAAGCTGACCAAATAATCTGAGAAGCTGGACTTTATGAAGAAGAAAGGGGCCCCATGATTGGAGGAAGACTCGTTAACAATCTGTGTTATGCAGATGACACAACTCTGCTGAAAGTGAAGAGGATTTGAAATATTTACTGATAAAGATCAAAGAACACAGCCTTCAGTATGGATTGTGACTCAACACCAGCAAAACAAAAATCCTTACAGTCGGGTCAGTGTGCAGCTTCACTATAAATGGAGGAAAGATTGAAGTTGTCCAAGAGTTTACATTACTTGGTTCTACAATCAACAACCCAAGAGCACATAGGAACAACACACAATCAACAACCACAGCAACAACAGTCAAGAAATCAGAAGATGCATTGTGATGGGAAAAACTGTTGCAAAAGACCTCTTCAAAGTGTTGAAAAGTAAAGATGTCACATTGAAGACAAAAGTGCACCGGACTCATGTCATGGTATTTTGAGTCTCATCACATGCTTGTGAAAGCTGGACAGTAAATAAGGGAGACAGGAGAAGAATTGATGCTTTTGAATTATGGTGCTGGAGATGATTATTGAATATACCATGGACTGCCAAAAGAACCCCACAGATCCGTCCTAGAAGAAGTGCAATCAGAATGCTCCTTGGAAGTAAGGATGGCTAGACTGTGTCTTATATATTTTGGAAATGGTGTCAGGAGGCACCAATTCCTGGAGAAGGACATCATGTTTGGGAGTGTGGTTGTTGTTGTTAGGTGCTGTCGAGTCAGTATCTGACTCATAGCGACCCTCATAGGGTTTTCAATGGCTGACTGTTTCAGGATTGCCTTGGGAGTGGATTGCCAGGCCCTTCTCCCATTTTTGTAGTGCTGGGAATCGAACTCGGGACCTCAGAGAGTGCAGTGCAGTTCTCTACCAACTGAACTAAATCCCAGCCCTGGGAGTGTGGTAGGTCAATGAAAAAAGGAAGACTCTCAAGTAGATGGGTTGACACAGTGACTAACAACAATGGGCTTAAACATGAAAAAAGATCATGTGCATAGCACAGTGTTGGCGAGTATTTCATTCTGTTGTACATAGGGTTGCTATGAGTTGGAACCAATTCATCAACATCTAACAACAACAACAAGGCTTAGAAGCACACAAGCAAAACCAGAGGCCTGAGAGCCAAGGGAGTAATGGAGAGAGACAATGAGGACCCTGCATGATGGCAAAGCCAAGCACAGTTGGAATGGAAAAGCACAGTGGACATTTGGCTTCAGCAGGGCTCAAATAGAGATGACTGAGGCCAACAGCAGAAGGGAGAATGATGTACTGGAGTGGTGGGCAGAGAGCTGTGACTGCGCGGGAAAGCACGATCAGCAGTGCCAGATCATCCAACAAGTCAAAGATCTTGGGTTTGGATGCAATCTTCCATATTTGTAAAGCTGATAACCCATCCCAGTTAAAGCCAACAACACCACCTCCCAAACCAAAGGAAGTGGAACTACAAGACATTGGTCCTCTAACTGTGGTTTAGAAGATGGGGTTTTCCTCCAGCTTGCATTTCTCCTTGAAATATACATTGAGACAAGTGCTCTTCTTTGGAAAACTCTTCTCTAAAAGAAACATTAAAGAAGAAAATCTAGCATGAGGTGTGGTGGTGAACACCTGTAATCTCAGCACTCGGCCAGCCTGGGCTACAGAGTGAGACCCTGTCTCTCAAAGATTAAATACATCTATAAACTAAGTGCAATGTGTTGTCCTGGTGGCTTGGATCCTGGAACGGACGAAATGCTCCTAATGGTAAAGCAGAGAAATCCTGGTAAAGTCTGGAGACATCTAGAATCCCACAGATTCCCTAGGAACAACTTGCCGTCTCCAATATTGAAGAGTGAGCAATTACTGTCTGCATTTCAATATTTAAAAAAATTAAACTTAGAAACAGAAAACAGAGAAGAGTATTCAAATCTCTGCCCACCACTTACTTGTGATCCCTTCTCAGGGTCCCATCAATGAATGAATTACTGAGCAACCTTTTCCTCTATTAGATTGATATGATATATAGTTATTTGAATTTCACACAACAGTGGCATTTAGTAAGTATATTTTATTGACTTCACTTGAAGTGGCTGAATTGAAGGTCTAAGTATGAGAGAACAGTGTGTTTAAACTAAAATCCATGAGGGTGGCTGGCCAGTCCTTCTCTTACCTATGACAGTGTGACCTTGAAGGGATGCCAAGGAAGTTAATCATTTACCAAGCATGGCTTTTTCCCCAAAGACACCTGAGCTGAGGCTTTTTCAAGCCTGAAGAAGGTCACATTATTCTTCTTTGAGAAGATCGGGAAAATCACATCATGCTGTATGAGAATTGATATGGTGATAGTTGTTATCGTAAGTTGGCATTCATAGCAAAGAACTTTACTTGTTTAAAAAACTGTTTTTGTTAATCTGATTCTTATATATGATAAGCCCTCAGAAAGTACATACTGAACTCTTTTACCTGCTTTATAATTCTATTTTGGAGGAAAAACTATTCTTTAAAAAAATTACTAATTTTCTCTCTTTTAGGAAATAGGTATTTTTAAAGACATTTTTTAAAGTTTTTAAAACATTAAGAAAACATTCATTTCAAATACTTCCCTATCACCTTGGCTAAATTCATAGGTAGGATAAATTGTTGGTATCTTTTTAGCTGGCATTTCTGATCCTTGAGGAGCAAAAGATAGTGAACCTAGGAAAATAGAGGAATCGTGTTAGACCTATCCTCAACTAGATGGACTGACACAGTGTCTGCAACAGTGGGCTTAAAAATAAATAAGATTGTGTGCCTGGCATAGAATCAGGGAGTGTTTCGTTCTGTTGTACATAGGGTTGCTAAGAGTCAGACCTGACTTGACAGCACCTAACAACAACATGTTAGACTGATGAGGATGGGAAGGGAGAATGATGAGTTCAGCATCGAAGGCATGAATAAAACAATAGCAAAGAACTTATCCTCTGCTGAACTGAGAGCTGTTCTCCTGCACCACCAGATCCTCCAAGGAAAGGTGCCTCAATAATCTGGGAATGAGAAGGAAGGGATGAAGCAATTCAGAATCCAGGGGGACAAAAAAGCAATGATAGAATAGGAAAAGTTCTTCTCTTTGTTGTATGAGAGCAGCAAGGTGTGCTTTGGTGGAGTTAGTCCTTAGTGCCCTAAAATGTTTCTAGGGATCACGGACTACCAATCCTTGTTTATAGCCAGAGTATTGTGAAAGTTCTGTGCCTGTACAGCATAAAGAGAAGTGGGTCTTAGGAAGATGCCCAATGCTGAACAGATTTTTGGTTGCTGTCTCCATTGATCACATCAGTTGCCAAATAATCACATTTTCACTTAACTATATGCAGTGGTCTCTCTAAAAACAAATTTAGGAAATATCATTTGGAGAACTTTCCTAATTTTTAAGTTCTTGCCTTCATGCATTCTTTATTATATATATAGATATAGATATATAACAAATATAATCATATAAATATATATATAACTATACAATATAATACATAATATATATAATATATATATAATTATATAAATATAATAAAAATATATGTGTCTGTGACATGGTCTCCCTGTGTAGCCCAGGTTGGCCTCAAACTCACAATGCTCCTGCCCAGCCTCCTGAGTACTGGGATTACAGGTGTGACATGTGTGCCACTGTACTCAGCTTTGCATGCCTTCTTTATTTAAAAAAAATAACAGAATCTTCCAAACAGTGTGCTAGCTGAAAGATTGGTAATGTACTTATGGCTTACTGGCCAAATCCTGTCTGCTCCATTTCTCTACAGCCTTTAAGCTATGAATAGTTTTTATATTTTTAAATGAGTGTTGGGGGGAATCCCAAAAGAACAATTATAAATACTAATAAAATAACAATAATAAGATTTCATGGCCCATTTACAATTAAATAAAATTTAAGTGTCATTGTCCATGAATAAGGTTTTATTGTAATACCCCGCCGTACCCTTTCATTTACTCACGCTACAGCTGCAGACTTGAATAGTTGTCACAGAGACCACATAGCCTGCAAAGCTGAGTATATTTACAGTCTAGCGAACCACTGTTCTGGACCCTGAGGATAAAACTGTGCTGGAGACTGACCAGTCCCTGGCCTAGTGTTAACTCACATTCTGGTCACAATGGGAAAGACAGTTGATAGTCTCCAAAAGACAACAAAATGTTATATTACAATAAGTACCATAAAGTCAATCAACACACAGAAGAGTGAGATAAAGAAAACCAGGATGGGGAAGGGGAGAGAAGAGAATTTGTGCGTGGAGGTTAAAGAGGTTGAAGAGTGAGCAATTATTGTCTGCATTTCAATATTTTAAAAAATTAAACAGAAACAGAAAACAGAGAAGAGTATTCAAATCTCTGCCTACCACTTACTTGTGATCCCTTCTCGGGGTCCCATCAATGAATGAATTACTGAGCAACCTTTTCCTCTATTAGATTGATATGATATAAATGAGACAAAAAGATCAAAAGAACCAAGCCTATGGTGGAAGACACTGGTGCAAAGGTCATGGGCCAGAACAATTTTATGTGTTTTGGGAAGGAGGTGAGAGAAGCTGAAGGGCACTGGGGAAAAGTCACATGAAGTTGGAGGGTCAGGCAAGGCAATTTCCAAGTAGAATAGGAAGCCATCTATAGGCTTTCAGGGTAACAGAGATTCCCTTGCTTGAACATTTAGAAATCTTCATTGGGGTTATTGGATGGAAAGGGGTGAAGGGAGGCAAAGATCTTAGCAAGGATGCCCTGAGGAAGTCCGTGCAGGGGCTGGCTAGTGGCCAAGGAGATGGGTGGAGCGAGGTGGGCAGGCTTGAGATCCAGACAGAACCGACAGCCTTGGGATAGGAGGGCGAGGAGAAAGTCCAAGCGGAGGGTGATTCACATGGCTTGCTTGATCGATCGGATGGCAGTGGCACCACGTCCTCAGGGAGGAGCGCCGTTGAGGGGGATGGAACATCAAGACTTCCCGCTGGAGAAGCTCAGCGTTTCCTCCAAAGGGCCAATTAGTAAATATTCAGGTTTGGAAGGTCCCACTGACTCAGCCACACACATTATGTGAATGAACAGGTGTATAAATATGGAAAACAATTTACAAAACCAGGCTGGGAACAGGAGCTAGCCTTTGGGCTATAGTTTGTCAGCCCTTGGGATATCGTTGGATATTCAACTCTGACCCTCAGGGGAGAGGTCCGAGCTGGAAATATAAACATGTAAGTCACCAGGATTTAAGTCATGAACCTTGATGACATCCAGGAGAGCATATAAAAGAGCAAAGAGCACACCTGTAATTCCTGGGACTCTGGAGGTGGAAGCAGGAGGATTACAAATTCAAGGGCAGAGGCAGCCAGCATGATTTAGCCAGATCCTGTCTCAAGATAAAACATAAAAGAGGAGCTTGGCGGCAGCTAAGTGGCGGAGAACTTGTAAAGTATGCATAAAGCCCAGGGTTCAGCCCTAGACACTGCAAAAACAAATAAACAAACAAACAGGGGCTGGGAGTGTGGTTCAGTAATAGAGCACTTGTCTAGCATACATGAGGCCCTGGGTTCAACCTCCAATTACTGAAAAAATAAGTAAATAAAAAAGAGCAAAGACAAGAAAGCCCAGGATCCACGGTTGAGATGTAGGTCAGAGGTACAGCACCATGCTTGGAGGCTTTCCCATATTTCTTGGTCTCTGGGAGAATCTTTATCAAAATTGCACTGCCTAGATTAATTTAGGAGCAGAACCCACTATCGTAAGGAAGAAATACTCTATATAGCACATTGATCTAAAATTGAAATCCTTCTTAAACTGCTTGCACTTACATGGCAAAGTGAAGTAGCAGCAAAGAGTGTCTGGCTCTTTTATGTAGATGTGTGGCCTTGGGCAAGTTATCTAGCCTCTCTGTTCCTTAGCTTCTCTACACCTATGAAATGGGGATAAGAACAGTAAGACTGACTTCATGATGTTGTTTTGAAGGTCAGCCACATAGTGAGTGCTATATAATGTACAATATTATTATTTCTTCTACAAAAGCTGCCTGATTCTAGAAAAGATTTGAGGCAACTTGCTTTTTTTTTTTTTTGTTTGTTTGTTTGTTTGTTTTGGTCCCTCCTTAATTTAGACCTTCCACTTTTCTACCAGTTTGGTTCACACTAAAGTTAATCTCAGTCCAATTTCAATGACTTTGTGTTGCTCCTCTAATCAGCATATTACCGTGTCCTCACTGGAAATCCAATCATCTACCTCTATATTAGGCTACTGTTCACTACTGTAATGGAGTGCCTGAGTCTGGATAGCTTTATAGTAAAAAGAAGTTTATTTAAGTCACAATTTTGGAGGCTGAAAGTTGAAACAGTATGGCATTGGCTCTGGTAAGGACACTGCTAAATATTTCAACCTCATGGCAGATGGCATTATAATGATGGGAGCCCTGTGAGAGGAAGAGATCACACTTCCAGACGTGGAGTCAAAGACCCTGGGGACTGGCCAGGCTTATTTTTTTAGAACAGCCCTCTCATTAGAACCAATTCAGGAGTCCCACAAGAACTACCTTTGACTCCTCAAAGGGTGTGTGTCCATTTTAATGACCTAAGGACCTCCCACTAGACACCACCTCTTAAAGGTTCCACACCATCTCTCAACACTACCACTCCAGAGACCAAACTTCTAATACATAAACTGTTGGGGACCCCCTTTAAGAACACCATTCTACAACCTCCTTAAACTATCATCGGTATCCTGGCTGTGAATTTCGGTGCCACTTACCTTGCCTCACCTTCTCCTCTTCTTGAATTATGCATGCTGTATCCAGCTCCCTGAAGCTGAGGGAGGGCACCACATTCTATATGTAGACTTACTTCTGGAAATCTCTAGTACAACTCACATGAAAAGGACACTCTTCTTAGCAGCATCAGATTTCATGAAATCACCAGAGAAAGGGGTATAATTCCACCTCTACCTTGCTTCTGAGAGTGTACCCTTTAATGACCAATTTTCGTGGAAAAGAGTTAGTTTAATATCTACCTCCGTTGAACTCAAGTGAGATTCACTTTCGTTCAGGTTTTCTTTTTTTTTTTTTTTTTGTATTGAGAATGATTACGGACTCATTGATTTTTATATAGTTGGTACATTTCACACAGTTACAATGGCATTAATTTTTACTGTTTACACTATCCTACCTTCTATTAATAATAACTGATTTAAACTGGCACCTTTATCCTTCTGACATATTCCTCATCTTTGGTATACCTGAGACAGTATGTCCTGGCTCACATTCCATTTATTCCTGCCACAGATCGTGAATCAGATAGATAATCAAGGATCCCTCATTCCTTTCCATGAAGATAATATTTAGAGACAAAGGGGGAAAAATTCAACTTTTATCTTACCCTTCCAGTACAAACTGTATTTTAGGGCAATCGAGTATCACCAGAAGATAAAGGGAAATTCTTCACTAAACAACTGCAGCTAATATTTGTAGACAGGAAGGATTTGTAGAATTAGAATGCTCACATTTGGGGAAGGGGAAAAAAAAGCCTCTTAAAGGAGGAATCAGATGGTCACCACCTAAAACCAGCACTTGATCTCAATATCATTAATAGTAAGAGAATATGACATGTTAATATGTTAGGTTTGATCATGGTTTTGGAGTAATAAAAATATCCCTATCTCTTCTTTTAATAGGCTTATTGAGATATAGTTCACATACCATACAATTCACCCATTTAAACTATAAAATTCAATGGCTGTTAGTGTACTCAGAGTTGTACATCTATCGCTACAATCAATTTTACAATATTTTATTGCCCTCCAAAGAAACTCCACATCTTTAAGCCATCATTCCCCCCCGACACATACCCACATTCCCCCATCCTCCATGCCTCCAACCCTAGGCAACCTCTAACTTACTTTCTTTCTATAGATTTGCCTACGCTAAACATTTTATATAAATGAAGCAGTACAATATATTGCCCTTTGTGTCTGGATTTTTCCACTTGACATAATGTTTTTGGGTTAATCTATGTCATAGCATGTATCAGAACATCAATCTTTTTAATTATCGCATAATATTCCATTGAATAGATATACCATATTTTGTTTATCCACTCATGATGGACGCTTGGGTGTTTTCATCTTTTGGCTACTTTGAATAATTCTGCTGAGAATATTCATGTAAACTGTTCAAGTACTTGTTCTCAGTTCTTTGGGGCTTATACTTATGAGTGGATTTGCTGGCTCATATGGTAATTCTATGTTCCTTGCTGGAGGAACTGCCAGTCTCTTTCCCAAAGCAGCTGCACTGTTCTATCTTCCCAGCAGTTGCATACTAGGGCTCTGATTTCTCCACATTCACACCAACATTTGGCATTCCATGTCTTTTTGATTATTGCCATCCTGCTGGGTTTGCAGTGGTATCTCATTGTGGTTTTGACTGGCATTTTCCTAGTGGCTAACGATTTTGACCATCTTTTCCTGTGCTTATTAGTTGTTCGTATATCTTCTTTGGAGAAGTGTCTATTCAGAACCTTTGCCCACTTGTTCTTTTCATTGTTTATAGACTTTATTTTTAGAGAAGTTTTAGGTTTACACCAAAATTGAGAGGAAAATACTGAGTTCCCAGAAGCCTTCCTGCCCTCTACAGGCACAGCCTCCACCACTGCCAATATTCCACACCAGAGTGGGGCATTTGCTACAATCCATGAACTTTTTTTTTTCTGGCACTGGGAGTTGAACCCAGGGCCTCGTGCTTGCATGCTTTGCAAGTGCTGGACCACTGAGCTGCTGCCTCCAGCCTGGTTTTTTTTTTTTTTTTTTTTTTTTTTTTTTTTACTTTTTTGAGACAAGGTCTTGCTAAATTACGCAGACTTCCTCTGGTCTTGAACTTGTGATCCTCCTGCCTCTGCCTCCCAAGCCACTGGGATTACAGGCATGGCCACCACGCCTGGCCCAATCCATGAACTTCCATTGCCACATCATCATCACCCAGAGTTCATAGCTCACCTTAGAGTTCACTCTTGGTGTTATTCATTCTATGGAGTTAACAAATGTATAATGACATGTACTCACCACTATAGTGTCATACAGAATGATTTCACTGCCCTAAAAATTCCCTTCTCCACCAATTCTTCCCTCCTTTCCCTCAAACCCCAAGCAACCAGTGGTATTTTTGCTGGCTCCATAGTTTTTCCTTTTCCAGAGTATCATACAGTTAGGGTCATATAATATGAATGAAGCCTTTTCAGATCGCCTTTGTTCACTTAGTAATATATATTTACATTTCCTCCACATCTTATCCTGGCTTGATAGCTCCTTTCTTTTTAGGATTGAATAGTATTCTATTATCCTGATTATTGGAGCTTGCTTATCTATTCAACTACTGAAGGATATCTTGGTTGCTTCCACCTTTTTTTGTGGTAATAAAGGTGCTTAACCCAGGGTCTTGAGCATACTTTGCAAGCTCTCTACCATTAAGCTGTACCCCAACCCCTCTTTTATTTTTTAAATTGAGACTTGGTATTGCTGAGTTATGTAGGTTGCCTCTGGCCTCAAACCTGAGATCCTCCTGCTTCTGCCTTCTGAGTTGTTGGGATTACAGGAATACCCTGTCGCATCTGGCTCTCCAAGTCTTTTTAAACATTTTTTATTAGTAATGTTTTTTAGTTAGTGTACAACTTAATGGATTTCATTATGACATTTCCATATTGCTTTCCGCTTTTGATAATTATGAATGCGTGAATATTCATGTATAGGCTCCCTTGCCCACTTTTAAATTAGGCTATTGGTCTTTTTATTATTGAGGTGTAGCCATTTTTATTTATCAGAAATACAAGACCCATATGCGACAAATGATTTGGAAACATTTTCTCCCATTCTTTGGGTTGTTGTTGTTGTTGTTGTCAGGTGCCGTCAAGTCAGTATCCGACTCATAGCGACCCTCATAGGGTTATCAATGACTGACTCTTTCGGGATTGCCTTGGGAGTGGACTGCCAGGCCCTTCTCCCATTTTTGCAGTGCTGGGAATTGAACTCCGGACCTCAGAGACTGCAGTGCAGCGCTCTACCAACTGAGCTAAATCCCAGCCCAGTACTCTTTGGGTTATCTGTCATTTTCTTGATGGTATCCTTTGAAGTACAACTTTTTATTTTGATATCTAGTTTGCATATTTTTATTGTTGTTACTGCTTGTGCTTTTGATTTCATATTAAAAGAAATCATTACCTAATACAAGGTCATGAAGATTTATGTCTAGGTTTTCTTCTAAGAGTTTTATGGTTTTGTATCTTACATTTAGATCTTTAACCAATTTTAAATTAATTTTTGTATATGGTGTGATATCCTTATCTTTTTACAGATACAGACTAAAGAATTTAGAGATTAATATCCGTAACTTATTTTACAATGCCCTGGAAAAATAACTGGAAGAAAATATGGCAAAATTTTGACAATTGCAAAATCTTGATGATGGGTATACTCTGTTTTTGGATTTTTCTTTAAGTAATCAAAAGTAAAAGGTGAAGAGATAGGCAAAATCAGAAAACATACTTGATGATAAATGAAAATGTCACCATTGGAGGAATAAAATTGAATCCATTTTTACTCACTTTTTAAAATAAATTGCTCATAAACTTTAGTATTTCATAATTAGTTATAAATGATTTGCCACATCCCCAGTAAAAACATGCAAGAGAATGTATATGTTAGGGTGCCTTGGCATTGATTACTCTTAGAAAACACAATTACTTGCCACATGTGGCTATTAAGTACTTCAAATATTCAATGTGTTACAGGTACAAAATGTACATCAGATTTTCAAGATTTGGTACCAAAAAAACCCCAAGAATGTAAAAAAATCCCATTAATATTTTTATTTTGGCTACATGTTGGAGTGGTAACATTTTGGATTAAACAATGTGTATTATTAAAATTCCTACATCTGATTCTTTATACTCTTCAAAATATGGCTGCTAAAAAACTAAGTTACATATATGGCTTGCACTATAAGCCTTTTTGATAGCATTGTTCTAAAGAGAAAAAGATTGGGTTAGAAGATACAACTCTAATTCCTTTGCTGCCTTTTAATAGCCATGTGATTTTGGCCCATCTCTTCCATTTCTCAATCCTAGGATAGTCAGAAATAAATTCATTCAGCAAATATTTAGATCTCTTCCTATAAGCAAAGAACTTGGCTAAATGAAATGGGAAGTACAAGATGTGAAGGAGTCCACAAATTGAAATTGTTGTTTTCCTATTTCATCCCTATCCATTAGTCAATGAAGATAGAAATCAACAATGGAAATTATCTCATCATTTTCATTGTTTTCCACCAACGTTTTATTTTTAATTTTTTACCAATATTTTACAAGATGTCGAAGATCTGAAATCACATCTATGCAGAGTCTATGTTCTTTTTCTCCTCTAAGTTTTGAGTCTTTGAGCATGTGCTGCATTTACCTGGAGGCTCCCATAACTCCATGTTTAGTTCAAGAAGTAAGTTCGCTGTGGGGGACAGTTGGTGGTCCTAGGATTCATGCTCTTCTGTTGTCCCATACCACATTGACTCTGATCTTGGCCATGTGACTAGTTTTAGCCAATGGGGTATTAGTGAGCGGGATACACGCAGTAGGTTAATAAACACTTGCTCATGGAGGCGTATCTTTCTGGAAGACTTCTTGGAATCCTGCAGCTAGGCTGTGAGGAAATGTGAATAGCCACTAGGGAAAGTACATGCGGAGGATGAAAGGGACAGGGGTTCATTCCGACAAGTGATTCTCCATCTGGGATGATTTTCCCCCCAGGGACAAAAGTGTCATGAGGCAGTTGGGGTTTTCCTGGCTGGTGGAGAGGGGCTATGGCATCAGGAAGATGAGGAATGCAGTTAAACATCCTGCTATACAGAGGACAACTCCCACAACAAAACATTACCCAGTCTGAGTGTCAGCTGTACTGAGGTTGAGATATATGCCCTAGGTCAAGATTCCCTCACACCCTGCCCCCTATGGATCAAGGAAAAACGGGCTGGGGAGAGAAAGTGTCCACCCAAATAAAATCTATAGCTGCTCTCATAAGCGTGTACATTTTCCAGTGATAGCTTTCTGTCACTCAGGATGATTCTTGATGATCCCCGTTAGTATTCTTATCTATCAGATGGCACATTTCCCCTGGTTTATGCTCAGCCCTTAAACATAGTAATTCATCTACCTGTTAAAACAACAGCCATCTTCTTAGTTAGCTCAACCAAGATATCACTTCTGTACTATTAAGGTCACAGTGTATCACAATTCAATCCTAGCTGCCAAATCCTCATCCATTAATCAGCCCAGAGACCAAGGGCTTTAACTCATACTGTTGTATAATCCATAAGTCTTGTTATCAAAGAATCCTTGCCCCACTAAGCTAATAAGAAGCCACTTTGCCTCTGAGAACACACACACACACACGGAAGAATATCACCATTAATCAATTTTATCTATGAGACATATTTTAAGGACATAAAAATTATAGCAGTATTCCTGGTAGTAAATTTTATTAGCAGAGTTTATATATAATTACATTAGTAGATTCATTCAATAAAAATTTTAGACATATGGTTGAGTATGAGTGTAAATCTCATTGCTATGGTAATTTAGTATGTAAATTTGATTCATTATGAAATATAGGCATGTGCCACTTAATGTCTGCAATATAGTTTGAGAAATGCATCATTCGGTGATTTCATTCTTTTCTTTTTGGCAGTACTGGGAGTTTGAACCCAGGGCCTTGAGTCCTGCAGGTACTTTGCAAGTGCTCTACTACTGAGCTGCTCCCCCCAAACCCCTTTTTAAGTTTTTTATCTTGAGGTAGAGTCTTGCTGAATTAGGGTTTAGCTCAGTTGGTAGAGCACTGCAGTCTCTGAGGACTGGGATTTGATCCCCAGAACCACAAAAATGGGAGAAGGATGTGACAATCCACTCCTTGAAGCAATCCTGAAACAATCAGCCAATGAAAACCCTATGAGGGACTTGACTCGACAGCACCTAACAAGCAACAAACAAAACAAGCCTGGTGCCTTGAACTCAGGATCCTCCCGCCTCCACCTTGAGAGTCTCTGGGATTAACAGGCATCAGCCACCATGCCAGGTGGTGAACTTGTTCTTATGTGAACATCATAGCGTATTCTTAAATGAACTAAGACAACTACAACATCACTAAGGAATACAATCTTGCGACATCACCTTTGTATATGTGCTCTGTCATTACGGAAACATCATCATAAGGCATATGACTATGCATAGATAATAAACCATTGCAGGTAGGGTTTTTTGGTTTCTTTGTTTTTGAGCACATAAAGGGCTGAGGTTTAGTTCAGTTGTAGAGTGCTGCTCTACACTTTCTGAGGACCTGGGTTTGGTCCCCAGCACTGCAAAAAACGGGAAAAGGATGTGGCATTCCACTCCTGAGGCAATCCCGAAACAATCAGCCACGGCAAACCCTGTGAGAGTCTCTATGAGTCAGATCTGCCTCCAGGGCACTTAACAAGAAGATAATAAACCACTGCAGGTAGGGTTTTTTTCTTTTGGTTTGTTTTTGAGGACATAAATGCCTAAGCAGAATAAAAAGGGACAGAAATGCTACTGTAAATGGTGATTTGGACAACTTTTTGGTAAGTAGGCAGTTGCAGGAGTTTAAAAGAAACCTTTGATGCACATTGTTGTTGTTGTTGTTAGGTGCCATCAAGTCCGTATCCAACTCATAGAGACCCTCATAGGGTTTTCAATGGCTGACTGTTTCGGGATTGCCTTGGGAGTGGATTGCCAGGCCCTTCTCCCATTTTTGGGGTGCTGGGAATTGAACTCCGGTCCTCAGAGACTGCAGCGCAGCACTCTACCAACTGAGCTAAATCCCAGCCCCTTGATACACATAGCAATCGAATTACCAAAGTACAAGGACCCAGAAGAAAAATCCCAATGATGGAAAGAACCCCAATAATCTTCCAAATCTCAATAATAGGAAGTCAGTTTAGAGGAGGCTACAACAACTCACATGGGCTTTGCCATTGATGGGAAGGCAATTGTTGCCAAACGTTAGTAAAACTCAGCCATTTCTCCGAAGCGCTTAATCTGTCTTGGGTGAGTTGCTAAAATTGCGACTAGCCTCACCAGTGCGCAGTACTCCATGGACGCAGGGCACATTCCCTTCCCCTGCACTTAGTTTGAGCCAAGAGGTTGCCTCTGGTACTGCATTAGCTTCCTGAGAAAAGGTTTTCACTGGTTTCTACCAAGTGGGAGGTGAGGAAAACAGAGACAGAGGGTGAGGGTCTATCTGGGGCCGCCGGCGCTCCAGAATCCAAGAGGCAGGAGGTTGTGAAGCTAGCTCACCGTATCTACGGAACAATGAGGAATTTAGGAGGGTCCGTTGGATGCCTTCTTCTCTCTGAGTCTGTGGTCAGGGCTTAAATGGTGGCTGGCATTGCCAGCGTTTTCAAAGGACGCGGGACAACTCCTTAGTTTAAGGTGCAGCACATTAAACTATCAAGAGCCAAATGGCAATTATTTTAGGCTTTGTGGACCAAGAGGCAAAAGGGAAGATATTGTGTAGGTCCTTATATAACAAGAAAGCAAATTTTCAGTTTTTATTGACGAAATCCAAAATATCAACTATTTGAGAAGTTTTTTTTGTAATACACATCAAGTAATGAGAGAAAAGGAATTGTTTGGGGCGCGGGGTTGTCATTTCTCTTAATCAGGGTTCAAAGGTGGTGTATGTTAGCGTCATATAAAGTGTAGACGCGCTTGGCTCTCTGAAACAAACTCAGGCAGCTCTGTGGGTCTGGCCCAGGGGCCATACTTTGCAGACGCCAGATGCAGTTGAACACCAGTCGTCTGCCTTGGGTTCGGGGCGTTCCGAGGTGGAGGGGTCGCTTTGGGCTGCAAGCACCTCCATGGCCCCTAGCCGCATTCTCTCTCTGTGCCCAGTTAATCTGGTTCATTGGCCTTCCCTCCCCTGCGAGGATCAGGGGGGTCAAGTGTGAGGCTTGGAGCTCTCCCATGGAGCAAGGGCACCGAGGCGCCCCAGGACCACCCAGGGCTTGACAACCTGCCGCCCTGGCTGTGGGCAGCGGCTGCTTCCTGGCACCCTCCAGCTCCCCCTCCGCTCCCGGGCGCCTCGCCCTCCCGCTCTGGCCCCGCCCCCCGCCCCTCCCCCTTCGCTCCGCCCCTAGCCTGGGTCTCGCCGCCGCTCTTTCCCGCTCCAGCAGCCGCAGCCGTCTGCGTCGCTGTCGCCGTCGCCGTCGCCCTCGCCTTCGCAGCGCGTCCCGCGGCTCTCGCGCCTCACCATGCCCAACATCGTGCTGTTCAGCGGTAGCTCTCACCAAGACCTGTCCCAGCGCGTGGCCGACCGCCTGGGCCTGGAGCTGGGCAAGGTGGTTACCAAGAAGTTCAGCAACCAGGAGACCAGGTGGGGGCCGCGCCGGGGCGAGCGCGGGGCCCAGTAGGGGCCAACGCGTGCCCGGGCCACCTCCGCGGGGGCCACGCTCCCCCTTCCGGGGCGGGACGGCAGCAACGCGGCCTCTGAGCCACCGCGGCTGCGCCCGGGGGAGAAGTCGCGGAGGGGAGCCGCTCCGCCGCCCCGGAGTCCCAGTGTGCGTGCCCGGCTGTCCCCGCCTCTCCGACGGCCGGGCCCGGCACCGGGGCGACCCATCGACCTCAAGGCACCCCGCGCCTTCCAGCAGCGCCGCCTGGGCTGGCGTCCCCAGTCCGGAAGGGCGACATCGGGGCGGTCACAGACCATCGGGGCGAGTGAACACAGCCGGTGGGAACTGCATCCGTGCCGGGTGCGATGGAGGGACGTCCCTAGGGCTGCCCGCCCCGGTTTCCGCGTCCCTGCGAGGCTGAAGCCCAGACCCAAGGGCGGTACGAAAGGTTCCACACACGTCCGTACGGTGTGAATTTTCCTGGGGAGCTTTCAAACGCTGCTTCCCAGGGCATGCCCCCAGGGGGTCTGATCTGACTGGCTAGGAATCAGCGTCCTTCCAGCTCCGCAGGTGGCTCTCCAGAGCAGCCCGACTGCCTTAGCCCTGCCTGATCCAGAGGATCGGGTTGTGCAGAAGTTTGAAAGAGCCTGAGAGCGCAGGACGCACGTGCTGGGCTCCCCTAGGGTTCCCCTAACTTTGCTATTGGACTTTTCAGCTTCTTTGTGCTTCTGGTACTCCGCTGCGTACAGACAGCAGCAAGGCTGTAGTTTGGTGTAAATTTCACCCATTTCTCAAGTCCACAAGAAGTGATCGCCTCTGGTCAGTGCAGTCAGGCAGTGGCCCTCCTCAGCGCTGGACTGGGTTCACCTTTTTCCGTCTGCCCAGGTCCACAAAGCTCTGTCCAGTTTCAAGTCAGTCTTATTCCCAGCCGCCAGGTGTAATACAATGAACTGCACACAATTACAGATAACTTTTATATCTTTGGCAAAGTTCCAATTCAACCAACAATTTTAAGAAATGGTAGTAGAACACTTGGACAGCCATGTGCAAAAAAAAATAATTAAAGTGAGCCCCTATCCATATGTCCCACTATTTATATAAGTTCACCTGAAATGGATCATAGACCTAAATGTAAATTCTAAAGCTTTAAAATTTCTAGAAGCGAACAGCAGAAAATCTGGATTACTTTGGGTTAAGCAAAAATTTCTTAGCAAAGAGTTGTATTAATACTGATGGAAAAGATGCTTTTTCTTGACCAATTGGCTTTTAAGCTATGTGAATCCCGTGTGATTTCTTCTATGTGGTAAATTCCAGTTACACAGCTCAGATGGTAATATAAGTAAAGAAACATCCTGAGTGAGTGGCAGGTGGTCTTACTGAAGAATTTACTGCAGAACTCAGGTTAAAGAATTCCACTTTGAAGAGGTTTTTGTTTTTGTTTTTGTTTTTCCCTGTGCTGTGTATGGAACCCAGGACCTTGCACATGCTAGGCAAGCATTCTACCACTGAGCTGCATCCCCAGCCCCCACTTCGCAGAGTTGAATGCAGAAGTCCCAGAGCAGGGTCAGGCTCTGGAGAAGGACAGAGTTAGATTTGAATGTTGCAATATTTTTCCAGTCCTGTTCAAGTTTCAGTAGATCTAAGAAGACCGGAAGAATAAGAGTCTTTGTTCAGAAGGTGTTGTCATGTAAGTAAAGGAGAAATTTCTGGATGCAGTGAGTTTTGGAAGCAATTATGTTGCCCTTCCACATTATCTCTCTGCAGCACAATCCTTTGCTCAAAGAGCGTGGTTAATCTAGACCAGTTCGTTGCTAAGTCAATGTTGGATTTTTACTAAAAATACTGTATGGACTATTGGGTGAAACTCACATTCAAGTGTGATTGTTTATATATTTAACTATAAAGCAGACTCATTTTCATTTGATTTTGAGTATCTTTTATCCACCACTTGATAATTAGAAATCATAAATTCCCAAAAAACCCCTCAGCATGAAGGGTGGGAATTGCTTCTATGACTACATTTTGTGTTTCAAACATGTAGAATTTAAAAGGTTAATGTCCCGGCATCTTCCCATGAACTCTTCAGGGACAGAAGTTGAAGGTACTGTGCTAATAATCGGTTTTTGCTGCATAGTAATAGAGGTGAGAAACAGAAGAGCAAAAGGAAGAGAAAATTGATTCAGTTCATATAAGGGACCACTTCTCAAATCTCCCACTGAGCCAGGACTAGAAATCTGTTTTGCTATTTCTGGATAATCAATCTTTCCATTCCCTATTTTTTATACACTACTTAATTGGACATAGTGCTTCCAGCTTTTACCTTGTCATCTCTAAATCATTTCAGATGTGCAGGGAGAAGTCTGCTCCATCTTCACTATAGATACTGGAAATCTGGTGATGCCTTCTTAGGACAACATTCATGATGGTGTCTAGGGGTCTTGGTTGTAACATTTTACACTGGTCAGTTAATCTGTTGCTAGGGTCCTTAGCTGTACTGTGGCACCCAAGGTTCTGGTTATTGCTTGGTAACAAATCACCCAGAACTTAAGGCTTAAACCAATAATTGTTTATTTGGCTCCCAAATCTGCAGTTTGGTCAGGGCTGGACAAGGAAGGCTTGTCCAGGGCTGGACAAGGAAGGCTTGGTTCTGTCTCCAGTGGTGGCAACAAGGGTGGCTACTGGGGCTAGAGGATCCGTTTTGAAGATGGCTCACTCATATGGCTGGTAAGTTCCACTAGCTTTTGCCTGGAAGCTTGGGCAGGAACCTCAGTTCCTCTTCCTATAGACCTCTCCACAGAGCTGCTTGAGCTCCCTCCCAGCATGGAAGCTGGCTTCCAAGAGGGAATGTTTCAAAAGATAGGAAGTGGCAGCTGCCAGTCTGTTCTGGCCTGGGCTTGGAAGTTGGCCCATCATCACATCTGTCATGTTCACTTCGTCAAACACGGAGCCTTCCCAGATCCAAAGGGAAGGGACATAGACCCTGATTTTTGATGGGAAAAGTTTTAAAGACTCTGTGACCATCTTTCAGTTAGCCAGTTAGTGTTGAGTCAGTTGTGCAATTCAGCTGTTTTGTTTGAAGGTCAGAAAAGATCCTCCGGCTGACCAGCAAGTGGATGCTGTCTTCTCTCCACATTCTGTTAATGACCTAGAATACAGATCAGGCGGTACCTTCTTTATGAGTAGAAGCAGGACTGGCTTTGGAAAAACTGTTGCCACGGTGTTCTGTGTCCTCTCCTGGACTTCCAGTCATCTGAGGATTGCAGTTCCTAAGAGACGAAAAGCACGAAGGAATCTAATCTTGGGGGATAAACAGTCACAAGACCAGGAGTTGGGAAAATTTCTGTAAGGAGCCAAGTCGTAACTATTTTAGGTACTACTGCCCACATGGAGTCTCCCCTGCTGCTGTATCTTACAGTTCTATAAGCTCCAAGTGCAGCATGGGTCAGCAGGGCTGCATTTCCTCCTGAGGCTCTAGGGGAGTTCCTTTTCCTTGCCTCTTCCAGCTTTTAGAGACAGCCCACATGCCTGGGCTCTTGGCCCCTTCTTCTAGCTTCAAAGCGAGCAACAAAGCATCTTTCTGACTCTGCCTCAGTCACCACATCTCTTTCTGGCTCTGTCCTCTTCTGTCTCCATCTTCCATTGTTAAGGACCCTTGTGATTACATTGGGCCAATTTGAATAATCCAATATAATTCTTTTTGGATGAATTCACTTACAGCCAGTTCTGCTATCATGTGACATATGGATTCCTAAAAGTCACCATGCTATGCAGAATTATGCAACTGAAAGTGACAGGGCTCATGAGAAAAATAGGGTTGGGGCATAACATTCAAAAATGTCCTCAATGACACATAATAAAAATATGAGATCATAATATAAACAGTAAAACACATTTGCATGGAATACGTATTTTAAGCAATCCATAAACCTCATACTTTCTGATGAAAAATACCTTCTCTTTACTGGTGGAAGTAGATGGAAGTGGGTCTCAAGGATTGCAGCTTTTGAGTTATGAGATAGTGGAGAGAGGGTTATCTGAAATAACGCGGCAGGGTGGGACAGCAGAGGAGGCTGAGTGTAGCTTATTGTTATTATGAGATATAGGCATATGTATATTTATGTGGGTTTTTTGTTTTGTTCTGTTTCAGCTTTTTTTTTTTTTTTTTTGAGACAGGGTCTCACTATGTAGCCCAGGCTGGCCTCGAACACTCGATCCTCCTGCCTCAGCCTCTTGAGAATTGGGATTACAGGCATGGGCTACCATGCTTGGCTCTGTTTATGAATTTCTAAGTGCCTTCATTCAGAGCATAGTGCAGTTTTCTGCCTTCCTTTTTTTTTCAGTACTGGGGATGGAACCCAGGGCCCCCTGCATTCTAGGCAAGCACTCTCCCACCAAGCTACATCCGCAACCCTACTTTTCTACATTTTATCTCAAGATAAGAAGTTGTGGATAAGCAAAAGCAAAATGAACATGCTCAAATTGTTCCAGATGTATCAATCTGGGAACAGTTTGCCTTTTTACAAGTGTTAGAGCTGAGTGGGTGATATTCTTGGTCCTTCAGTGCCCTGTGAAGGACATGCTAGAATGTACAAAAGTGTTTTGCTTTTTTTCCCATGGGTGGCAATACTAGGGATGGGCCGACTCTCTCTAATGTCAAATACCCAGAATCCTATACCTGCCAATGCAGAAGTGTTCAGCATCCAGTTTTCAAAAAGTCAACCCCTACTTACTGTTTCTTGAGAAACTACGGAAGGATGCCTTCCAGCAAAATGAGGAAGTACACCATAAAAGAGGATACAAAAAGTGGGAAATTGAGTGTAGGAGAGAGGTGAAGGGAATCCCCAGATGGCAGCTGGGACCAGGCAGGAAGGTAAGGCAGATCATCCAGCTCTGGGAGGGACGTCTGCAGGATAATGAACTGGAGATGGAACTTGAGGCCTCTGACCTTGGTACTTAGGAAATTTAGCAGAGAAAACACACACACACACACACTCACAAATGCGTGAATGAAAGAAAAAATGTGAACATTGATTTCAGTAAGTTTGCTACATGACTCAGCTCTGAGCATCATTTCCACAGGTAAGATGTAGCAGTCAGTCTTTAATTTGAATGTTGATCTGCACTGGGATGCTGGCAGGATGGGAAGATACTCTTGTGTGATGGGATAGAGAGTAAGTCATGTTAATTCCTCATCTCCTATACAGAGAAACCAGTACCTGATGCCGCAAATGAAAAATCAAGATGTAGCAAGACTCACACATTAGCTAAAGACTTGAAGATAAATTTCTAAAAAGCACGTCAAAAGTTGAAATCAGTTGCCTCTGGGCTCTTTATGTGTTATAAGCCTTACAGAATAATTTGAATTGTGAAAGCAATATTCATGTATAACTTTAATAAAAATAAAATGAACTAAAAGTGAATATAATATTTTGCCAACAAAAGTTAACATAGCAGGGTTAGAATGTAGAAAGTCCTTGCAAGGTCAGCCCTTGGCTAGCCTGTGGGAACTCAGCTTTCGCAAGGGTTCTCCCACCATTCCTTGATAAGAATGGCTCACGGCGTGAACTGTTAGCACATGGGCAACAATGTGGCTTATGCCACGTGCCTGCCTGCAAGGCTGGCCTTTTGCTGTGCACTAGGCAATGGGTGCTGTGTGACCAGCCCCCAGTAAAAACCCTGGGCCCTGAGTCTCTTCAGGAGCTTCTCTGATGGGTCACATTCAGCACATATTGTCACAAGTCGCTGTTGGAGGCATGCAGCTGGACTTCTGTGACTCCCCTAGGGGAGGACACTTGCAAGCTCTCACCCGGTTGCCCCCAACTTCCCCTTTGCTGACTTTGCTGTGTCCTTTCCCTAGAATAAATCAGAGGCAAGAGTACAACTGTGTGCTGAGGCCTCTGATTGGACCTGCTGGATCACCCCCCTTGGGGGTGGTCTCGGGGACCATCAAGACACAGACTTTGTGTCGATTGATGGTATTTTTTTCTTTTGCTAGTGTGGAGATTGGGGAAAGTGTGCGAGGGGAAGATGTCTATATCATCCAGAGCGGCTGTGGAGAAATTAACGACAACCTCATGGAGCTGCTCATCATGATCAACGCCTGTAAGATTGCCTCTTCGTCCAGGGTGACTGCCGTGATTCCTTGTTTCCCCTATGCCCGGCAAGATAAAAAGGACAAGGTAGGAGAGGTGTGTCCTGCCCTAGGAGCCTGCTCTGGGTCACCAGCATTTCCTCCTCTATCCCTTTGATTAGAATGTCTGGCTTTCTCTTTTAATGAACACATAAACACGTGTCTGCGCCTTGTCTAGTTCAGATTTGTCTTCAACCCACCCTAATGATACTATTTGTTAGATGCGGTTGAGTCGTGTCCGACTCATAGTGACCCTCATAGGGTTTTCAATGGCAGATTGTTTCGGGATTGCTTTAGGACTGGGTTGCCTCGTCCTTCTCCCATTTTTGCGGTGCTGAGAATTGAACTCGGGACCTCAGAGACTGCAGAGCAGCACTCTACCAACTGACCTAAATCCCAGCCCCAAATGTTACTATTAGAGAGATCAAAACAGGCAAAGGATATCTTTGCAGGTATTAAAATGACATTATGGTCCTTACTGTGGTAGAATTGCTGTGTGTATTTGTGGTGGTGGAGAGAACTATGTACACACGTGTGCATACACACTGCTCGATGAGTACAAGTCAAACTGGGGAATATCCAATCCGATCTGAATTGTATCAGTGTGAGGCTCCTGGTTGCAATATTGTGCTATGCTATTGTAAGATGTTTCCCTGGGGAGACTGTGGGTACAGGGTCCTTAGGATTCCTGCTGTATTGTTTCTTATAACTGCACATGACTTTAGCATCCTCTCAGGATGAAAAGGTTAATTAAAACCAGTACTATGTCTCTTTCTAGCCTTTTAAGCATAACAGTGTTAATATTGGTTAATTATCCCTTTGGCAACATTGGCATCACATAAAGAGGCTCCATAAAGTGTCTGGGAGAAGTTGAAGAAAGCTCAGTCAGTCTTAGCCATCAAGATACACCAGAGAAGCTGAAGTCTGAGGCGAACTTTGAAGGAGACTGTATTAGTTAGCAAGGGCTCCCATAACAATTTTCTATAAACGGAGTAGATTAAAAGAGCAGGAATTTATTCTCTCATAGGCCAGAAGTATGAGGTCAAAGTGTGGCAGGGCTGAGCTCCCTCCACAGAGTCTACCAGAGAATCCTTCCTGCCTCTTCGAGATTGTGGGAGCTCTAGACATCCCTTGGCTTGTGGCCCCATCACTCCAGTTTCTGCCTCTATCTTCACATAGCTTCTTTCCTCTTCTATCATTGGATTTGGAGCCTACCTTAATCCAGAATTATCTCATTTTGAACTTCACCTTGATTATATCTGTAAAGACCCTATATCCAAAATGAGGTCACATTTAGAGGTTTTGGGTAGGTGTCTGTTGGGGGTGGGTGGTATCATTTTGACCCAATACAGGGATCAACTCTAAGCTTTTATTTAATTTTTAAAGATTCTGTCTCCAGAAGTCTATTCAATACTTGACATATGATTTATCTTATATAGATTAGAAGAATCTGCCTGATTTTTCTATAAGTGTATCATCTCCATTGCAGCTATCCAACTCTACTTGAAAAACCGCAATAGACATACACAAATGAATAAGTGTTCCAATTAAACTGTTTATGAAATTTCATATTTTATATGCCATGAGATATTTTGATTTTTCCCCAATTGTTTAAAAGTATCAAAACCATTATTAACTCACAAGCAGTGCCAAAATAAGTGGCTGGCCAGATTTGGCCTTTGAGCCACAGTTTGCCAGCCCCTTGCACTAGAGTATTGATTAGTTTTTTAGTCAGTTTTATGCTGCTGTAACAAAATACCTGAGGTGAGATAACTTATAAAGTAAGGAGGTTTATGTGGCTCACGATTCTGGCCATATGATTGACACCGCATGGTGCTGGCATCCTGGCAGATGTTCTCCCTGGCTGTGTCAGCATGGTGGAGAAGGGAACTAGCCATAGGCAGAGAGAGCATGTGTGTGAGCGAGGAGCAAGAGAGCAGAGAAAGGCCAGCCTCATCCTTTTTCTAAGAAGGCACTGTTGCAGGCACTAACCTGCTCCAGGAAACTACCAGGAATCCCTTCTGAATGGTGTCCTCTGACCTATCTATCTTCTATTAGGCCCCACCTCTTAAAGGTCCCCCAACATTGTCACTGTCAGGGCTAAGCTTCCAGCACATGAACCTTTGGGGGAGATGTCAAATCTAAACTACAGCACTGCTAATTTGTGTATGTGCCTGCGTCTGTCACTTTGTGACATAAACGTGAGCTTGTGGGCAGCCCAAACAGTATGTCACATATGCTGCTATGAAGCCATATCCTCCCACTTGTTATTTATCCAGCTTCTTTATTTTAAACTAGATTCAAGAATTTATGTGGTATTTTTAGCTGCTAGGTTTCAGTTTTTCCATTTTGTCTCATCAGTGTGGTCTGTCTGAGCTCTTCCTCCCATCTGTGTGTTTCTCCAGGACTGTTTAATATGTTCATCCTTGTCTCTGTCATAAGGAAGCGAATTGTCTGCTGTTTTTTTCTCTTGCAAGAGGTTTGGTCAATTCTCACACTGATTATTTTTAATCAAGGTCTTTCGTGTCCAGCAGGCTTTGCGTTTTGTATCTGGCTCTGAGATATTTGATCCATTGTGTCTTGTTCAGTAAATTATTCCTTTTCTCATCACATGGTCCCTGTAGCACTGTTAAGAGATTTATTGTAACTCCAAGTTCCTCATTAACTGATAAAACTTTTGTGACATGTATATCTTTTGTTGGCATATCTCTGATTTGCAGGAATTTCTTTTTCCAAGGTTGTATTCTCTAACTTTGTTACTTGTTTTTACTCACAATGAAGCCTCTGAAACAGAGAAACTCGCACTGTCTTCCCTCTGCCCTCTGCATTGCAGCAAGTGTGATGGCCTTCTAGCCTCTGTCCCCTCATTGCCAGCACCACCTCCAGCCACTGTGCTAGTAAGAAGAGCCCTGCAGGTTTCTGCAAACCCTAATGGCTTTCATTTCTTTGTGGAACTGCATTGGCTGACTAGCTATTTACAGTTTTCGTGTTGGCCAGTTAGGTGGATTTTCCACTTGGGGCCATTTTCAACATGTTGTTCCATGACTTTCCAAATGAAGCTGCTAATAGGAAAGATAAGACTTTCATCATCCATAAAACAGAGGCAAGGATGAGATGACATTTGATAGACAGCTCAGGAAACTATGTCGCTTATTGTTAGAGAACACAGAGAGAGAAGAATCATAGCAGAGTTATTTGTTTCCTAGTGCTCCTGTAACAAATGACCGCCAATTGGGTGGCTTAAAACAATAGAAATATGTTCTCTTGCAGTTATGGAGACCAGAAGTCCAAGATAACAGTGTGAGCCCAGCTGCATCCCCTCTGGGACTCCAGGGGAGCCTCCTTCCTGCCTCATCCAGCTCTGGGGGCTTAAAGCCACATCACTCTGTGATTCTCCTCTTGCCTTGGTCACATCTCTCCCTTTAAAGGCTACACAGAATCATGTATAGGGCTCGCCTGAATATTACAGCCATTGAAAAACCTTTGAGGGTCTGTGAGTTGGACCTGACTCGACAGCACCTAACAACAACAACACTCAAATGATTATACTGGTGGGTGGATAGAATGTGGGTAGAATGATGGATGGCAATGTGAAGCAATGAGAGTCAAGATTTTTAGGGGCTGAGGTTTAGCTCAATCCCTAGCACTGCAAAAATGGGAGAAAGACGTGACCATCCACTCCCGAAGCAATCTCGAAACAATTAGCCATTGAAAACCCTATGAGAATCCATACGAGTCGGAGATGACTGGAAAGCACCTAACAACAACAGCATATAATACACGAGTGGAAAACTTTATGAAAAAGAGTCAAGTGTCAAATATTTTGGGCTTCTGTGGACCACTGGGTCTCTTGCAATAGCTTGACTTCTGCCATTTTAGTGTGAAAGCAGCCATGGCCAATACATAAATGAAAGAGTGTGAATGTGTGCCAAGGAAACTTTATTAATGCCCACTGAAATATGAATTTTGCATTATCTTTAGATGTCACAAAATATCATTTTTCTCTTGACTGTTTTTCAACCACTTATAAATGTAGAAAACACCCTTAGTTCTCATGTTGTACAAAAACGGGCCATGGGCAGGTCTGGCCCATGAGCTACAGTCTGCTGGCTCCTGCCATAGTAGACCCTTGGTAATTGCTAGTTCCCTTCCCTTGGTGAGAACAGTAGGGAATAATTACTTCTGAGAGGGGTGAAGGACTTTCAGCTTGGGATTTGTTTTCTTTTTTCAAAATCATTTTTAGGTCATGTTCTCATTTCAGTGATAAAATAGTTTCCTTTTGCTTTTTAACTGATGTGAATCTCTACAATCTTGTAAATTTTTTAAAGCTTGTCAAATGTATACTTTTAACAGGGTGGCCTTTGAGGTATCAAGCACAATTAGAACTATTCTGAGAGTCTATGTCATTATTAGACTTTCTTGCAAAACATTTGACCTTTATACATTTTTCATTAAGGGAGCCAGACATCTTATTTTTGGCTGTCATGCCTTAAATCTACCTTTATTTAAATGCTGTGCTGAGTTTTCTCTATATAGGCTATAAAGTGAGTAAACTTGTAAATCACTCTTTGTGCAAGAGTAAGTTGCATATTAGCCAAACTGAAACACAATACAAAAACCAAATTTGTACCCAAGGGCCAAAGAAGGAAATCAGAGAGTGTGAATCCAGAAAACTATCCCTCTGGACTATTAGGGACTGGGAAGGGAGTCGGGGGAGGGGACAGGGGTTAAAGGAGGGTGATATGATCAATGAGCATATGCATGCATGGAGATGTCACAGTGAAACCGATTTATTTGTACAATTTATATGTGTTAATAGTTGTAATAATAAGAATAAAAGAAAGTTAAAGAAAGGAAGAAATTGCCCCTGTAGTTTGGATCCTAAACGTAAGAGACCTTGATATCATTGAGGAGATATGAGATTCTTTTTGCTGGTGTCTTAGTCTGAGTCACTATAACAACGTACCACAGAAAGAACAGAACTTTTTTCTCAGTTCTGGCCTGTGGAAGCCCAAGACCAAGCACTGGCATGTGGTGTCTGTCTGGTGAGGGCTGCATCCTCTGAAAGCAGGAAGGCTGTGTCCTTCCATGGCAGAAGCAGAACAGCAAGCGTACAGAACACAGCCTGAAACCTCTGGTATCAGCACCTTACTTAAACTAATTCTCACAATTAGTGAGGCTCATGACTAAGCTCTGGGAGTTTGATATTACACAGATCCTGTCATTAGATATTTGTTGAAGAGCTGTCATACACAAGGTACGGAGCTGTGTGCCTCAGATGATGTGAAAATCTCTAAAGACAATTGTATGCCCATGTACATATAATCTAGTTTTGAATGATGACATCTTCACAAATAGTATCTTGTAACGTTGATCTTTCAGCAGATGTCACAATGTGGTCCTTGATGGTAGGGATGCTGTGTTGCTTTATAAGGGAGAAATTATTTGTAGGATTCTCAGAGCCTTCAAATTGGGAGATCTCAATCAGCCCGGGAAGGATCAAATGCATTGGGCCTAGCAGGAACGGGGCAGGGATGGAGACAAGGTAGGCTTGTGGTACAAGGCTGTGGTGTTCTAGAAGAGGGTGGGCAGGCCCAGACAAACTGCAAGGAGGGGCCTTGTAACAGGGGTGAGGGAGATGAACAGTTTGGAGTGCTGGCTCGAGAGCTTTGGCTATTGAGGCTGAGAAAACTCAGTTTTATCCCAAAGGCAACATGGGATGTAGTGCAGGGGAGTTAAATAGTGAAAACATGAAGTTATGATATAGAGTTGGTAGAGAAGATTGAAAAAGTACAAACAAAACAAAACAAAACAAAATAAAGAAAGGAAAAGAAAAATATTTCTCTATAGTCTCACTTTCTAGAAACATCTGCTGTTAATATTTTGGGGTATTTCCTCTTGCTTCTTTCCTTTGTATTTAAAAATATATTGTTGTTGTTGTTAGGTGCTGTTGAGTTGGTATCTGACTCATAGTGACCCTATGTACAACAGGCGAAACACTATTGTTAGTGCTTCTCTGCTGGTCATAGGGTTTTCAATGGCAGATTGATTTTTGGGAGTGGGTTGCCGGGTCCTTCTCCCAAGCCTATAGCACCTGGTGTTCCCAGGCGGTCTCCCATCCAAGGACTAACCAGGCCTGACCCTGCTTAGCTTCCAAGATCTGACAGGATTGGACACCACAGGGCTATGGCTACAGGCTAAAAATATACATACATATTTTATTAAAAAGTAACATATACTTCTTTAAAAAAACAGAAAGGGGTGTTAGAGAAAATCAAACTAATCTGTTAACATTTTGATGTAATTATTTCTTGTGTGTTTTTACATAAATATACTGTGTGTGTGTCTAGCGGAATAATTTCTTACTATTTTGAATGAAATCTTTTTAAGCTTCCATTTGTTTTTCTCATGGCGTGTGTATAGGAACACTGCTCTTTATAGCAAATTGCTGAGGTCTTTCTAGACCATGTCTGTATAGTCTAATCATGTCCATGTGGTCTCTTCAATTTTTTGATGTGGACAGTTTCATTGTCCATAATTTATGATGTGAAAGCTAAAGCTCTAAAGAAGTTAGGTGACTTTACAAAGGATATAATGTCAGTAAATGACAATGCATTTATTTCTCTAAATGCTCAATTATCGATTGCCTCCAAGTGTTCTTTCTTCCACCTGGTTTTTGTTTAATTTATAACCACATTCACTTCCGGCTGTCAGTACACAAGCACATCTTTAATAGCTGGACCTCTTTCAGGCCCCGACTGTGCTGTGCGATGGTGTCTTGGCTTGGGAGATCTCACCTGTGTCACTCTATCCTTCTACAACATTATTCTCCCTTTTGCTGACCTTGCCTTAAAAGTGATTTCTTCAGTGGGCCTCTAATGACTACCCTGCTTAACTCCCTATGCACATTTTATAATTTGGATTATACAAATTGTGACATGTTGTTGTTGTTGTTGTTAGGTGCCATGGAGTCAGTGTCCGACTCATAGCGACCCTATGTACAACAGATCAAACACTATTGTGACTGCTTCTCTGCTGTTCATAAGGTTTTCAATGGCAGATTGATTTTTGGGAGGGGGTTTCTGGGTCCGTCTCCCAAGTCTCCCGCAACTGGTGTTCCCAGGTGGTTTCCCATCCAAGTACTAACCAGGCCCAACCCTGCTTAGCTTCCGAGATCCCATGGGATCAGTACAGCTGCAGGCAGATTCTGTGCTCCCCTTTGGGGTGGTTGGTAGTTGCTGGGGGGCTTCCAGGCACCATGTCAGTGCTTTCTCCCATACTTATGGTGGTGGAGATTGAACCCCGGTCCTCAGGAAAAACAGACCAGCACTATACCAACTGAGCCAAAACCCCAGCCTGGCATGTATACTATATTGCTTTACCTATTTGCTTCTTCTAATCTATACTCTATACCTAGTGTCAAGCACATTGTCTCACAATAGTGAATGGAAATAGTGACTCTTTGGTGACCTAAATGGAAGGAAAGTATGTTTTGTTGTCACAACACGTGTAATTTTCCTTATTATGTTTTGTTGATTCAGTCAAAGATTTGATTTTCTCACATCTTAATGGGAAGAATCTTAATAGTATCCATCTTTTCTTATTATCAAATCCATGTCTTTATTTTGTAGAGTCGTGCTCCAATTTCTGCCAAACTTGTGGCCAACATGCTGTCAGTTGCCGGGGCTGATCATATCATCACCATGGACCTCCATGCCTCTCAGATACAGGTACCAGCACTTTGTTTCTGCCACTGGTTGGGTCCTATCTCTCTGTTCAGTGAAATGAGCATTTGTGTGGCTACTCACTTGGATTTTTGTCTTTACTGAACTTGGCAATATAATTTGATGTTCACACCTCCCGTCTCTATCACCACCTTGCCTATGTGTGGGAATGGATTCTTGGTAGGGTATACTATGTAATTCCATCTCAGCTTCTGGAAAATGGTGTGAGTTGGAGAGTTGTAATACACATTTTTAACCTCTTTCATAATTTACTTCCTTTTTCTGTAAAATATGCCAAATTATACAGTGCCTACTTTATGATACCTGCAGCCGTTACCCTGTGGCATCCGATCCCATCAGATCTCGGAAGCTAAGCAGGGTCGGGCCTGGTTAGTCCTTGGATGGGAGACCACCTGGGAACACCAGGTGCTGTAGGCTTGGGAGAAGGACCCTGCAACCCACTCCCAGAAGACAATCAGCCATTGAAACCCCTATGAATAGCAGAGAAGCACTGACAATACTGCTTCGCTTATTGTACATAGGGTCGCTATGAGTCCGACACCAACTCGACGGCACCTAACAACAACAACTTTATGATATAGAATGAATGTGAAGTATTAGTTTTGTAAAAGGTGCTACACATCAATGACCCATTTCTCCCACTGCCCCACACAGCTTTTCTTTTCCCCCAGAGGCCAGGCCATGCTCTGCAACATACCTATCTTTTGATATAATTGTTTCAATTAACAAAAGTGAGTCTGTTATATAAAGGTTTCTTTTGGATAAAAAAATCTAAATGTTGTTGGTAAAAACAGTTATCTTTTCACAAAACAAAGCCTTGCAGTGTCCCACTCATTTCTCCCCTCAGGGATTCTTTGATATTCCTGTGGATAATTTATATGCAGAGCCTGCAGTGCTACAGTGGATTCGGGAGAACATCACGGAGTGGAAGAACTGTATCATTGTTTCACCGGATGCAGGGGGAGCCAAAAGGTATCCTACAAACCACGCCATGCAGATGTTGTTTTTTGCCTACTGCTTTTTTCTTTCTGTATTTCTCTGTGTATTAGACAGGTAAGCATGCTTTTTATCCCCCATTTTTTGCAGTGCTGGGGGTGGAACCCAAGGACTCACATGTGCTAGGCAAGTGTTGTACCACTGAGCTATACCCCTGACCCCAAGAAGCATACTGTAAATTACTTAGCACTTTATTTTATTAATGAGGAAGAAAACAGTCCGCAGGCTTCACTTCTAGAGCAGAAACCAATCATTGTTGTCAACATTTCATCATTTATGAAAGCAAAACAAACACACACACATATTGTTGTTAGGTGCCTTTGAGTTGGGTCCGACTCATAATGACCCTATGGACAATGGAAGGAAACACTCTCCAACTCTGTGGCAGGCACATGATCTTTTTGATGTTTAAGCCCATTTGCAGCCACTGTGTTAGTACATCTAGTTAAGGGTTTTCCTTTCTTTTTCGTTGACCTACCACTCTTTCCAAACATGATGTCCTTCTCCAGGGATTGGTCCCTCCTGGCAACATGTCCAAAATATGTGCAGTCTAGCCACCCTTGCTTCCAAGGAGTGATCTGGTTGCACTTCTTCTGGGATGGATCTGTTAGTTCCTTTGGCAGTCCATGGTATATTCAATATTCATCTCCAGCACCATAATTCAAAAGCATCAGTTCTTCTCCTATCTCCCTTATTCAACCTCCAGCTTTCAAAACCATATGATGTGACTGAAAATACCATGGCATGAATCATGGCACCTTTGTCTTCAATGTGACATGTTTACTTTTCAACACTTTGAAGAAGTCTTTTGCAACTGCTTTTCCCAATGCAATGTATCTTTTTATTTCTTGAGTGCTTCTGTCATGAGTGTTGATCATTGAACCAAGTAAAACAAAATCTTGGACAGCCTCAATATATATGTTTCTTTGTTTTCAGCAAAGAATAGATCATTTCTGTTATTTTCTGAAAAGTAAGGCCTTAATTATAAGATGAGGTTTTTAATTAACAACATGATTGACCAAGCTAGTCCTTCCTACGACAAACACTTGGAAGTGGTAGGCAAAATAGAACAAAAATTATAAAACGAAGTTTACTTATGTAGAACACCAAGAAACCAGGGTATCTGAAGCCAAGGAATAAAGTCGGGACTGAAGTTTGTGCTCTGGTAGCCTGAGGTGATGAGTGTCAGATCTGGGAAGAGGCTTGTGGTTTAGCTTCTAATCCTTACACAAGGGCCTGTATAGACCTCTAGCCAGGATGCTTGTTCTTTGGATAGGGGGAGAAAATAGTCACACATGAGAAATTAGAGCAAAAGCCTGTGCCACGGGCAGGTGCTCAAGGGAATACACGCTCTTTCCAGTGCATAGGACTCCTTGGGCTAAGAAGACTAACAGGAAAATTGGTTGTGAGCTGCAGCCCCCCTGCGGTGGGAGACTTGCACAGTGTCAGGTGCTCAGTGGGCACTCCCTGCTGAACATGACCCAATGCCCCATGATCCAAAGCCAGCCATCCCAGAGCATGCATCAGGCAGGGCACAGCCAGCCAGTACCTCAGGATGATAGACCAATTCCTAGACTGTAAAGGAGCAAGTTTTAAAGAAAACTTAAGAAGCCAAATGGGCTGGGATTTAGCTCAGTTGGTAGAGCGCAGCTCTGCAGTCTCTGAGGTCCCAGGTTCAATTCCCAGCACCACAAGTACAGAAGAAGGACCTGGCAATCCACTCCCAAGGCAATCTCGAAACAGTCAGCCATTGAAAACCTTATAAGGGGTGATGGCACCTAACAACAAGGAGCCAAAAGAGAGAAACCAGTGTGGTACTTCCAGCACTATAGTGCTCGCCACATTGAATGGCCAGTGAAAGTGGTACTGAGTAGCAAGTCTAATCAACTTTTCAGAGAGCCTCAAGGTGTTCATGAGCCAGTAGGGTACAGGGTCTTGCGAATCCAGGCTGAGAATAACAGAATGCTCATCTGATATCCAGTGCTAACTACAAGCTGAAGCTGCTAACTCGGAATCTTGTTGAATTTGCCAGCTGCTAGCTTGTTGTTGTTAGGTGCCGTCGAGTCGGTATCCAACTCATAGCGACCCTCATAGGGTTTTCAATGGCTGACTGTTTCGGGATTGCCTTGGGAGTGAATTGCCAGGTCCTTCTCCCATTTTTGCGGTGCTGGGAATTGAACTCGGGACCTCAGAGACTGCAGCGCAGCGCTCTACCAACTGAGCTAAATCCCAGTTCAGCTGCTAGCTAGGAAGGATAAAAAGAGTGGAATGGAGTCTTATTGCCCAGATAGGGGCCTCCATAAGTATGGGAAAGGTAGTAGAGACCTCTCCCCACCAGCCTAGTGCTAAAGCAGGGAGGCTTGTAAATGTGTCCTAATGATGGATGGGGAAGACTGAGGAGTGATCAAGCTTTGCCAGGTCTTTAAAGTCCAGGGGCTGTGTGCAGATCTCAATGGTGGAGCACTTGCCTAGCATGTGCAGGGCCCTAGGTTCCATCCCCCGCACCACACAGATGCACGCACGTGCACACACACGATGCAAAAAAACCTGCCCCTCATCTACCTGCAGCCCAGCTGGGGACCTAGAATCACACTTTAAAACTTAGGAATGGAAGCTGGGCACGGTGACACACGCTTGTAATCCCAGCGGCTCCAGAGGCGGAGGCAGGAGGATCGCAAGTTTAAGACCAGAGGCAGTCTGTGTAACTTAGTGAGACCCTGTCTCAAAAAAAGTAAAAAAAAAAAGGGGGGGGGGCTGTGGGTGCAGCTCAGTGGTCCAGCACTTGAAAAGCATGCAAGCACGAGGCCCTAGGTTCAATCCCCAGTACCACAAAAAAACAAACAAAAAAAGAAAAACAAAAAAAAGAAAAAAACAAAACAAAACTTAGGACTGGCCCAGAAAGCAGTCCCAATGCTCACGCAGGGTGACGCAAGTCCTGATTCTCAG
>VMDO01001170.1:34219-75122 GCA_007922755.1 Pedetes capensis
AAAAAAAAAAAAAAAAAAAAAAAAAAAAAAAAAAAAAAAAAAAAAAAAAAAAAAAAAAAAGAAAAAAAAAAAAAAAAAAAAAAAAAAAAAAAAAAAAAAAAAAAAAAAAAAAAAAAAAAAACCAGCCCATTTGTGCTCTCAGCTGCCATCCAACTGCCACTTGGGTTCCCAGCACAGAAGAGGCGGAAGAAACAGGCGGTACAGCTGGAGATGGGCCTCCTCCCGCAGCTGCAGGAAGTGGCTGTGCACAGGAAGCAGACAAATCTACAAAAAAACAGCAGCAGACAGTTAGCTTGCCAAGCCCCAAGGTGGCAGCGGTGGGGCGGAGAGCAGCCCGGACGAGTGAGTGCGGCGGCATTCCTGGGCGTGGCGGGCACAGGCGGGCTGCCGGCAGCACGTGCAGTGCGTCACGCTGAGTGGCCCACTGCTTAAGAACGTGAGCAACTTTCCACAGGCATTTCTGCTGGAAATGCTTGCAGTTGACATGGAAACTTCCTAAATCGCATGGTGGAATGTGCAAATGTGCATTCTGATAGAGCAAATCTGCTGGCTTGAGGCGAAGAAGTAGGCCGTGGGGTCGCAAAGCATTAGATGCCCCTGGTTTGCAATCGCAGCTTCACTGAGTTGTAATTCAAATGCCTGCAGTTCACCCATTTTAAATATAGACTTCAGTGGGTTTTGGTATACGAACACATTTTTGCAGCCACCACCACTATCTAATGCCAGAATATTTTCATCACACCAAGACTGCTAATGTACCTATTAGCACTCCCCTCCCCCCATACCTCCAGATCCCAGCCCCTGGCTGCCCTACTTTCTATCTCTATGGAATTGCATTTTCAGAACGTTTTGTATCAATTGATCCTATAATACATGGCCTTTATGTCTGGCATATTTCTTTTTTAATCAGAAACTTTTTAATCGGTAACTTTGGCAGCTAATAAGTCCAAAGAATAATAGATTCCACAGACTCTTTTGGCTGTTTCCTTTCCTATCTCAACACTATTTTTATACATATGCTCAAAAAATATCATGTATGCTTTTAGCAAAAAATGAAGCAGTATAAATGGTGTCTCTCACCTGTTTGCTTCTTTAAACCCGACTGTTCCTTCTAGTATTAGGATGATGTCACACAAATGGCAATGTGCTGTATACACTTCTTCAGTGGGCTTTTAAAAAAAGCATACTTGATATATTTTTGCAATAATTCCATAGTTGTGCAACAGATCTGCTCGACTGTTTTTATGGCTACATAATATTCCTTTGCATGCATATATCGTAAATCCTATGATGATTACTTTAGTTTGTACAGTCCTGCAGCAGCACACTTGCTTTGTCATCTTATATATGTAAATAAGTAGGATATATTCCCAGGAAGGGAATTTCCAAGCCCAAGGGCACGAACCCTTTTCATTTTGATGGACAGTACCAAAATGTGGTCATTCAAATAGGATGTTCCAGGTGACTTTGCATCCAGTATGGATGCCAGTGACTTTTTTCTACCCAGCCTTGCTCACACAGTGGATTATCAGTTTCATTTGACACATCAGGTAAGCAACCTGTGGTATGTCTTCCTGTGAATTCAGGTGGCTGTGGGTGAGAGCAAATGGCCTTTCTGGCACGATTTCCCGCAAGTGGGCTAGTCAGATCTTTTGCCTGTCCTGCTGGCTAGAGGCCTTTCCTATGGATTGTAGTTCTACAGAGACATGATAGCACAACTTTGCTTCCCATGAGCATTGCAAATATTTCCCCAAGCTTTTCATTTCTTCCCCTTTTCTATATTTTTGTTCTCCACAGGTCTTTTAAAACTTTATATAGTCATATTTGTTTTTTCTTCACATTATGATTTCTGGATTTATGAAGCATTTGCCTTTAAATTTTGTCTTCTATGGTTTTGTATACTTTAGAGCTCTCTTTTTCTTTTTTTAATGTTCCAATTTTTCTTGCATCTGCAGTTTATTTTGGAATCGAGCAAAATCAGAATTTAATTCCCCTCTCTCCTACCAGCTACCTAGTTGTCCCAAACTGGTTATTAAATTATCCATCTTTTCTCTATTGATCTGAAATGACATCTTTTATTATATACTGAGTTCTTCTATTTATTTGCTAACTCCTGCTTTTTTAAAAAAGTGAATAGATGAAGCAGAATAAATAGCCAGGAGTGAGGTGCAATTTTGTTCAGACCCCTTGTAAACAGTCTCACTCAGCTACCCCTGCTCCCTCCGCCAGGAAAGGCCAGCTCTTCTTGTGTGTGCATTTAAGCAACTTTTGCTCCCTCCTTTCATTGTCACCGAAGCATCTGCTTTGTCATCCTCATGTTCTGAAATAGGCTATCCTCAGACAGCACCCTCAGAACAGGCTTGCAGGTAATATGCGATACATACAGTTGACATTATCTGTGGCTTGTTTGCTTACTGCCAAAAATCAAATGTCGCCAGAGAAAATATATGTCTGTCTGTTAAATCAGAGCTTGTTGCTTTAGAAAAAGCTTTGAGAACTGACTCATTCCAGGTAAAACTTAATATTGCCACAGGAGGTCACTCTTGGGTAGTCTTTGAAGCTTGATTGGGTTGACAGTGAAGAGAAAGTAAGCCTAAGAAATAGACCTACCATGGTTGAGATGGGATTTAGCTCAGTTGGTAGAGGCTGCTCTGGAGTCTCTGAGGTCCCAAGTTCGATTTCCAGCACCGCAAAATGGGAGAAGGATGTGGCAACCCACTCCCAAGGCGATCCCAAAACAATCTGCCATTGAAAACCCTACGAGGGTTGCTATGAGTCAGACTCGACTCAGTGGCACCTAACAACAACAACAACATGGCTGAGATAATAAATACAATCTAAGAGTTGTATATAGGGCTGGGATTTAGCTCAGTTGGTAGAGCGCCGCTCTGCGGTCTCTGAGGTCCTGAGTTCGATTCCCAGCACCGCAAAAATGGGAGAAGGACCTGGCAATCCACTCCCAAGGCAATCCCGAAACAGTCAGCTGTTGAAAACCCTATGAGGGTCGCTATGTGTCAGATACCGACTCAACAGCACCTAACAACAACAACAAGCGTTGTATGGTAATTGGGTGAAAGTAAGTGATTCGGATTTAACTTTTGATCTGATTATGTAATCTTTGGACATGCTTTTTTATAAATTTAGAGAATTAGAAGAAAATTTTAAGCTAGGCATGGCGGCACATGCCCATAATCCCCAGCTCTTGGGAGGCTGAGGCAGGAGGATCATGAGTTTGAGGCCAGCCTGGGCTACATAGTGAGGCTGTGTCTTAAAAAAAAAAGAGAAGAAGAAGAAGAAGAAGAAGAAGAAGAAATGTTTAACTACCTTATATCTTTGCCAGTGATACTTCTAGGAATAATTTTGTATGTTATGTATCCATCTCTCCTGGGAGTGCCTACACACACAGAAGAAATCAAAATCAAACTATGTATACTTTGTTGTTGCTGTTCTAAATCTTTCCACCTAAGATTTCAATATAGTACTTTGTCTTAACATCACTTATTAAGTTTGTATTACATCAGCTGGGCACAATGTCGCACTCCTATAATCCCAGCAGCTTGGGGCGGGCAGAGGCAGGAAGATCACAAGTTCCAGACCAGAGACAGTCTGTGTAATTTAGCGAGACCCTGTCTCAAAAAGTAAAAAAAAAAAAATGGGCTGAGGGTGTAGCTCAGTGGTACAGCACTTGCATAGCATGCAAGCGAGAGGCCCTGAGTTCAAACCCCAGTACCACACACACACACACACACAAAAAAAAAAAAAAACAGCTTGTATTACATCTTCATTGTATTCATGGGAAAGAAGAGTCACCTGTAGCTTTTTCAGGAAACGACAATTTTCTGTCAATCCTGGGGGCTCTTGGCCAGGATCTTTCCCTTTATATTATGCTATATTACCATGTGGTACCTGAAGTGTATCAGCTCAGATGTCCCATATCCCCCACTGCAAAGAACCACACAGCTCACCACCTTTCCTTGGCAGATCTGCCATGTCTGTTGGTAGCAGGTTTGTGAGGAGCCAAGTCACCTGGCAGAGAGGGGGAAGTAAGTGGTCCCTAGACTTGATGGGCTTCAAACTTCAGCCACAAATGGTGGTCCTTCTCAACACTGTTCTGTGGCTCAGGATACTTCCTACTCCTTACCAAATAAAGAAATCAACAAAAATTACTGTATACCTACATTTTACCTGAGAGGTTCAAGAGTCTTCTTGGGAAAAGCTGTCTCGTGTTCTGAGAAATGAGCTTTCCTTGACTGTAGTTTAAATGGCTTACCTCTCATGAGATTGGCATGTACATAGGAGTATATATTTGAAGGGGATTAAAGGGTAAATTTTTGTCTGCCTTCAAATTACATTTTTCTCCTCTTAATTAAACCCTTGAGTAAAGAAACTGTTGGCAGATAGACAAGTTTAGAAATGAAGGGTGTCGGCTAGGGCTACTGTGCTGTGTGGTTCCTGCCTGAAGGATAATTTTTGAAGGGGAAAATAACCATGAATTTCATTATAGTAACACTTTCTTTTGCTTCCAAAGACATTGGAAAATCTAAAATTGGTTTCTTCTCTTGACTAACAGTCTTTCTGTTTTACTGGAAAGTTTGTTTCCTTTTTCATTATATGATTACTGACATAGCTGGATTTATTACCCCCATCTTATTATGTGCTTTAAAGCTGTTGTCTAGTAGAGTTTTTGTTTCTTCTCCACAGATTAGACATTACGATTTTGGTTTTATACAATCAACATATATGAAGAGTTATCCCCATATTGATCAATATCTTTGCTCTCCTTTTTTTCCACCACATCTCAATGTATCTGCTACTATTTCCCTTTTGCGTAAGTTGCATTATCTAAGTTGCATGTTATAATTGAATTTTCAGGTTGTCTTCTTTTCCTGCAAATATGCTTATGTTGTAGTTTTGTTGGGTATAGAATCCTAGCCTGACTTCCATGATGGAAGGTGAGAACTTGACTGTCAGTCTGATTGCTGTTCCTATCTAGGTGACCTATCTGTATCCTTGGCCTCTTTTTAGGAGTTCTTGATCTTCTGTAGTTTTATTACAGTTGCTTAGGGATTCATTTGTTGGGTTTATTAGATCAGAGGACTGGTGTCTTCCAGTAGTTCTGGAAAATTCTCTGAGTATTGTCTTTTTGTTCTTCTTTCTTTTTTTCTCTTTCTAGAACTCCAGCTACTTGTGTCACCTTGTTACTCTGCTCTTTATCTCTCTTAACCCCTTTTTCGGGTTTGCTCTCTCTTTTCCCTCTCAGGTTGCATTCTGGACTATGACTTCATTTCCATCTTCTAATTCAGCCATTCTCTTTAGAGGTTTTCCATAGCTGCTGTGTTTTTAATTTCAATCAAATTTAAACAAAATAATTTCCATTTCTCAAAATTCTTTTCTATTTTTTCCCAATTCTTGATTGAGTCTTCTTTATCAACCTATTTTAATCTAGATTTCCATTTTCTTTCTTTAAAACATGAAACTAAGTCTCCAAACCTTCAAAAAATTAGGTTCAAGTGCTTTAAGTTGTGCCTGGAATTTTAAAAATGCACCCCCTAATACTAATGTGGAATATTAGTTTCTTATCCAGCAGTTTTACCCAATGGTCAGGGTGCCCTGGTGTTCACTACCACCTGCCACAAAGGCAGAGTCCATTACTGGCATATTTCTCCCCGTGGGTTGCATGCAGGTTCAATAGGTTGAAATTTGTAGGATTCAGGTTTGGGTTTAAATCCTATGTGTAGATAGCAGGGCTTCAAACTGAACCTGAACCTAAACCCTGAACCCATTCCAGTTCAAGCATTTTTTTCTTGAAATTTTTCTAAACTTGACCCTGAACCTATACCTAGTGAAAAATTGGGTTCAGATCCAGCTTTTAATGTCTTTTAAAAAATCATTAGCTATTAAGCCCAGTGCGGTGGCGCACTCCTGTAATCCCAGTGGCTCAGGAGGCGGAGGCAGGAGGATTGTAAGTTTGAGACCAGAGGCAGTCTGTGTAACTTAGGGAGACCCTGTCTCCAAAAGTTAAAAAAATGGGCTGGGGATGCAGCTCAGTGGTCCAGCATTTGCAAAGCATGCAAGTGCGAGGCCCTGGGTTCATCCCACAGTACCGCCAAAAAAAAAAAAAAAATCATTAGCTATTTAAAACTTGAAGAAAAAAAAAATTTTGAAAAAAATGTATCCATCTATCCACTCACAGGATTATAATTTTAAACTCAAACCCAAACCAAACCCAAACTCTCCAAATTCTAACACTGAACTTGCACCCAAACGGAAGCCAAGTTTTCACAGGCTTGAAGCCCTACATAAAATAGTCACTTTCTGTTCCTCATCAGCTAATTCCAAAGTCTTGTTCTTTACTCTTATGATTTGTTTAGAGTTGTTTCTCGTGGCTCACAATATGGGTGTGTTGTTTCCTTGGGCATTTTGTGACTCTGTCTTGTGAATCTCTCCTTTTCCTTAGAATTTTTTTATTATAATCCTTCTGGGAGGATTTGCATATGTTATTGCCGGCCACCTTGGATAACCACCTCAAGTTTTCACTTTCTTTTTCTTTATTTATTGCAGTACTCGGGGCTGAACCCAGAGCCCCATGTTTGCTAGGTAAGCACTCCACCACTTAGCCTCACCATAGTCTCACAAAGTCACACAGGCTACCCCTGGCCTTGCACCTGTGATCCTCCGGCTTCAGACTCCAGAGTACCTGGGATTACAGGCATGTGCCATTGTTCCCAGTCCTAAAGAACATGGATCACTTTAGTTGTTTTTTGTTTGCTTGGTTGGTTTTGGTTCTGGGATGGAACCCAGGGCCTTGGGCATGCTAGAGAAGTGCTGTACCACTGAGCTACCTCCCCAGCCCTTTCACTTTAAACTCTCCACTTGAGGGTTTTCATCATCTACGCAACAGGCTCCACAAACCGAGCAGGTGGTAGGTAGTTCCTATGTAACTTGCTTTAAGTTGTGCCTGGAATTTTAAAAGTGTACCCCCAAATACTAATGTGGAATATTATTTTCTTATCCAGTAGTTTTACCCAGTGGTCAGGGTGCCCTGGTGTTCATTACCACCTGCCACAAAGGCATATTTCTCCCTGTGGGTTGCTTAGTGTGTAACCCGGACCTCCTAACTGATCTCTTCATTATCTTGAATACAGTTGCTTGCTACATTCTGAAAATAATTTTTTATTTGTTATTTTCTTAGTGTAAAACTTCAGGAGTTTTGCTGGGCACCGTGGTACATGCCTATCATCCCACCAGCCTGGGAGGCAGAGGCAGGAGGATTGCAAGTTCGAGACCAGAGGCAGTCTGTGTAATTTAACGAGACCATGTCTCAAAAAAAGTAAAACAAATGGGCTAGGGATATAGCTCAGTGGTACAGCACTTGCAATGTATGCAAGCACAAGGCCCTGGGTTCTACCCCCAGTAATACAAAAAAAAAAAAAAAAACTTAAGGAGTTTCATTATATTTCCATACATGCATATCATTGTACATTGCTCATGTTCACCTCCCCCATGAACCCCCTCT
Organism: Pedetes capensis; assembly: GCA_007922755.1. Taxonomy (NCBI): domain Eukaryota; kingdom Metazoa; phylum Chordata; class Mammalia; order Rodentia; family Pedetidae; genus Pedetes; species Pedetes capensis. Next base: position 41,736 of record VMDO01001170.1, read on the forward strand.
TCACCTCTGATCCCTCTTCCTCCTCACCAATGGTCTGCCTTCTGCTTGCATGCCTTCTCTGTGTATATATAGATGTATACGTAAATATAATACATATACATAATCCATATTTTGCCTTTGGGTGCAAAATGTCAATAGAGCAAATGGACTTAATAGACATCTACTACAGAGTATTCCATCCATAAGCTACAGAATATGCATTCTCCTCAACAGCCCATGGAACTTTCTCTAAAATAGATCACATTTTAGGCCATAAATCAAGGTCTTCACAAATACAGGAAAATTGAAATAGTTTATTGTATGTTATTAGATGCCATCAAGTCGAGTCAAACCCATAGAAATCCTCATAAGGTTTTCAATGTCTGATTGTTTGGAGATTGGTTCGGGAGTGGATTGCTATGTCCTTCTATCTTCATGGTGCTGGGAATCAAACCCAGGTCCTCAGACAGTACAATATGGCACTCTACCAACTGAGTTAAACACCAGCTTTATTGGACCATAATGGAATAAAACTAGAAATCAAAAAGAAGGAAACTACAGAAGCTAAAACACATTGTTAAAGAAAAGTATTACTTGGTGGTGCTGGGGATAGAATTCAGGATGTCCTCCATGTTAGCAAGACCTCTAGCTCTGAATTACACCCTGAGCTCACTAAAGAACAGATTCTTCAATGAACTGTACTAGCATGTGCGTTTGCATCTTTCTGCAGGGTCACATCAATTGCGGACAGGTTGAACGTGGAATTTGCTTTGATTCACAAAGAAAGGAAGAAAGCAAACGAAGTGGATCGGATGGTTCTGGTGGGTGATGTGAAGGATCGTGTGGCCATCCTGGTGGATGACATGGCCGACACATGCGGTACCATCTGCTTCGCTGCAGATAAGTACGTGGGACAGATCAGGGAAGCATGAGGACATCTCCCTAAGAAAGAGAAACCATCCACTTTTAAGAACTGAGCCTGGCTTTCCTACTTTTTGCCGATTGCTTGGCAACGGCATTTTAGACTAGACAGGATTCTTATTGTTTGTTTCTAGGCCCATTTATTTTTATCATTCTTTCCCTAATGGGAGAGAGACCATAGGCCTTTTGATTTTCTCCATTTGGCCTTCACACTATTTTTTTAAAGCGTCAAAAGGTGCTTCTCTGGAAAATGAACACAGAAAGATAGTATTCTAGGCTTCTTTGGGCCCTTGCTTCCATCAGCTTGGCCTTTGCTCCAGCATTCTCAGCCATGTGACTTGCCAGAGGCTGCAGAGCCACACTGTCATATATAGGAGCTTCCCCCAGTCCCACATGGCTGTGGAGCACCTGAGATGCAGCCAGTCTGAGTTGAGATGCACTGGAAAGCTCACTGATGGTGTTCTGTGTTGATAACTCATCAAAGTGAGCATGTCTGGGCTCTACCGATTTAAACCATGGTTCTCAACTAGTGATAGTTTCGCTCCCTGTGTGACACTTGGCAATGTCTCCAGATATCTTTGGTTGTCACAACTAATGGGTAGAGGCCAGGGATGCTGCTAAATTTTTCTGTAATGCCCAGGACAGCCCCCATGATCAACAATTATCAAGGCTCAAATGCCAAAGTTGATAGTCCCCAAGTTAACGGAATAGTATTGTCCTGATATATACCTTAAAAGATCCTAATTTTGCTAATAAATATCAGTGAAACTTATTTTCTTTCCCTTTATGGAATGCAGTTTTTACTTTTAACATGATACTAGGGGAGAGGTTTTTTTTTTTTTTTTTTTTTTTTTTGAGTCAGAGCCTTGCTATGTACCCCAGCCTAGCCCTGAACTCAAGATCCTCCCGCCTCAGCCTCCTCCCAAGTGCTGGGATTACAGGAAAATGCAACCATGCCTGGCTAGTTTTTATCTTCTGTTTTACAGGCTACTCTCAGCTGGAGCCACCAAAGTTTACGCGATCCTCACCCATGGGATCTTCTCTGGGCCAGCTATTTCCAGAATAAATAACGCTGCCTTTGAGGCTGTTGTTGTCACAAACACAATTCCGCAGGAGGACAAAATGAATCACTGCTCTAAGATTCAGGTACTATGTATACCACAGGCAGAACCAAGCAGCAAGGCACCTGCGTCAGATCCCTAAAAATAGCATCCAGCCTTCTGTGTGTGACTGTTGGCTAAGGCGGATGCTTGAGAAAGTGCAGCTTCTTATCACGACAGAATAGCAATCACATTAGATCCCTGAGAAAGGCCAAGGTCACCAGAGACCAATACTCACTATTCAGAAATAGCAAACAAGTAAAATCACAGTAGAAAAATAGTAAACAGGCTACTGTGCCAAAATTAAATGGAATTACCATATAACCCAACCATTCCTCCCCTAGATATATACACCCAAAATTTGGAAACATGTTAAGACAAAAACTTGCACACAAAAAATCATAGCAGCATTATTCATAATAGATCCAAATAAAAACACACAAATGCCCATCAATAGATGAATAGAGAACCAAAGTGAAGTGGATTGCTATAATGGAACACTATTCAGACTTTAGAAGGAAGGTAGTTCTAACACTTGCTGCACCACAGGTGAACCTTGAAAACATGTTAAGTGAAGTAAGCCAGTCACAAAAACAGAAATATTGGATGTTTCTATTTACATGAAGTACCTGGGATAGGAATATGGATGGACACAGAAAGAATGATAGTTATCAGGGGCTAGAGGAGGGAATGTCTGCAGCCACACCACTGTGGCGTCTGGTCCAGTCGGATCTCAGAAACTAAACAGGGTCAAGACTGCTTAAGTCCTTGAATGGGAGACCGCCTGGGAACACCAGGTGCTGTAGGCTTGGGAGACGGATCCAGCAACCCACCCCTAAAAAACAATCAGCCATTGAAAAGCCCATGAATAGCAGAGAAGCACTGGCAATAGTGTTTCACCTGTTGTACATAGGGTAGCTATGAGTCAGACACTGACATAAAAGCACCTAACAACAGCAATAGAGGGGGGAAGAATGGGGAGTTATCATTTAAGGAGTACAGTTTTTATTTGGGATGATGAAAAGGTTTTGGAAATAGATAATGGTGATATTTCCATAATACAGGGAATGTTATTAATGCCACTGAATTATATATACTTTAAAATGGTTAGAATGGCAAATTTTGTGATGTATAAATATATACACATATATATGTGTATGTATATGTGTGTGTGTGTGTGTGTGTGTGTGTGTGTGTATGCACAATTTACAAAAATGAAGGGGTAGTGGAAAGCATGGGTTTCCAGAGCTTCACTCCTTCCTACTCCTCCTGACTGGTGATGGGTGACTGGTGACTGGTGACTGGTGGTCATCACTTGACAACACCTGGCCTGCAGTGTGTTCCTGTTTTGCCTCAGTGTTTTGGTGAATCTTGGCAGTTGCTGTGGTTCCCTCAGTAAAGCATGAAGGTGGGTCAGAGTGAGTGTCTTTGTGATTTCTAACCCATTGGCAAGAAAAGGCCTGGCACAGGGGAATGAGCTTGAAGATGGGCAGTATAGTGCTTCCTTCAGTCTCCATGCATGATTAGTAGGAGGTTACTTTGGGAGTTGACAAATGGCAGCCCACTGGCCAAATCCAGCCCACCAGCCACACCCATGCATATGTTGCCTATGGCCACAGCCACTTTCATAATCCAATGATGGAGTTGAGTGTTTGTCACAGACACTGTCTGGCCTATAAAGCCAAAGATATTAACTTTCTGATCCTTTCTGAAAAAGTAGTTTGATAAACCCAGGGTTACATGATCACAGTTGTGCTCTTAATGACATAGACACTACCTTCTCTAAAACAATGAGAGGAAAATCCTCCCACTAATGACTGAGTGGGGCTGGGATTTAGCTCAGTTGGCAGAGCGCTGTGCTACAGTCTCTGAGGTCCCGGGTTCGATTCCCAGCACCACAAACATGGGAGAAGGATGTGACAATCCACTCCCAAGGCAATCCCGAAATAATCTGCCATTGAAAACCCTATGAGTCGGACACGACTCGACAGCACCTAACAACAACAACAACAACAACAACAGCAGCAATGACTGAGTAAAATTTACCTGCAACCAACAAATGTCCTCTGACTAGATTATCTCTGGCTAACAGCAGCCCTGAAAAGTCTTTGCACATCTGTACAGAGTATCTGCCTTCCAGGAACCCATACAGGCTGGGCTTGGCAGGTTGTGATGTGAAACTAGACCCCAAAACTGTCCTCCCCAAAGAAACAGGTACAGGAGGTTGAACAGTAGTACGTGTGCTGGAGAAGACATGTCTAGGGTCTCTGAAGACATAGAACTAACTCCTCCTGTTTTGTTTGCTCATTGGCATTCAGGTGATTGACATCTCAATGATCCTGGCTGAGGCCATCCGCAGGACACACAACGGGGAATCTGTGTCCTACCTGTTCAGCCATGTCCCGCTGTAGATCCACAAGGAGGAGGAGTGAGCAAGCCTCTTCTGACTTCTCACGTGGTGTTTTCTGCCTGCTCTTGTAGCATTAGGGCTCGGCAATGATAAGATGATCACTGGCAAAAATCAGCAGATGTTTGTAGATTCTGAGATTCCTTGCTTCCCCTTCTAAAGCTCAAGACTCTTTCTTTCCAGGTTTTGGGGGGTGGGTAAGGTGATGGTTATTTGATCTTTAGATGATTAAATGAGAAATGTTTTTGTCATTTTAACTTGTTCTGATAGGTGAGCTTTTCCCTTGCTCTTTTAGTAGTTTGAGGCAACAACTTTCAAGTATAAAATTACATTGTGGAAATTTGTAGTTTATATATTTCAAGGTTGCCAAAGGTAACTTCAGATTAAAGTCTTCTGTGTAAATATATAATGCTAATGCCTATGGACATTTGGGTGAAACCCTATATAGGCCTTTACTTCGTATTAAACCCTAGAAAATTTATAACACGGTGAATTTAAATGGTAACTGGGTTTCAAGTAAGCCACTTTGGTTGTCATGCTTAATTTGAAATTTTTATTTAGCTTAAAATGGTCGCTGACACATTTATTGTTGGTAGATATTAGACATATCAAAAGGCAACATAGTTCTGCATCATTTTTGATTACTACATTTAAGATATGTCAAAACTATCACTTACCTGAAACACCATGTCCTACAACTCCAAGATTATGTTCAGTGATCACTGTAATTCCGAGAGCAGTGCAAGATGTAGTCTGTGAGCTCACTGTTACACTGATGTTCTTCTCCTTCCATCCCAGGGCAATAACTCTTGGGGATGCATCTGCATCTCATGTCCGGTCTTCCTGTTCCTTGACATCATATTTCTAACTATAGCTTTTATTTTTCATTTTTCCAACTGATTTAAAGTAATCATTTTATCTAAGCTATTTAAAGTTTAAGAATGTGTATAGCCAGTTTTAAAATAAGGACCTTCACATAGACTACTGGATATAAAAATGTACCCGGCCATTCTCTGAATGAAGAACTGATGGTTTTGGCCATTAGCCCCACATTTGCTTTTGAATGTAGCTCTGAATACGTTTGTGAATGAATTAGGCTCCACATAGGCTCATGCACTGGAAATGCAGACTTTAACTATTTCATATCTCCATTTGACAAAGGTGATGAATACTGCCTTGTGAGCAGCTTAAACCCAGAACTCTCATTTCTGGTTGCTTATGTTGTGGGAACTTAAGTGAAACCACCCAATATATCAGTCCTGTCCAAATTCAGTGAATGAGAGTAGACTAGCCAAAAAGGGGAGCCAGAGAAATATGAATATACCAAAGTTGTTTAGCCTTCAACTTAAATTATATTAACCAACTTAGAGATGTTCATGTGTCAACTTTCCTTTGTTAGATACAATGGCAACTAGATTCAGGAATATATTATTGGCAGTGCTCACATTGGTCTAGAATATAGAATTTTAAGATCCTCCAATATTGTACTAAAACATTTCAATAAAGGCATACTAACTGCTTTGTTTCCTAGTTTGTATCATCATTTTGGAATAACATGTTTGATGGAGTTATGTCTTACTGCTGTACCTGCAAATGTTCAATATGACTCATTTAAAGCCCAGTTACAAACTTAAAGAAAAGGCTGCAGTTAATTGAAGCCAGCTTTTCTCCATTTTTAAGGGTTTTCTTTGTGAAGGACTTACCGGCAATCTCCCTGCCCCAAGGCATAACATCTGTGCCACATAAGGCATCCAACTTGATCATTCTAGATGTTTCCTTTAAAATTAACGATTGCACAGTGTGTTTACACATCAAAGTAGTGATGTTTGATATCCACCTATTGGAGCTGTGTAAAAGTTGCTCATGTGCTTTGGTTTCAGAAGCACCGAGAAGGGTTCCTGTACCCATAGCAGACCTCCTTGTTAAGTGATGCTTTAAATTACTCCCACAGAGCAGAATTAATTCACAATTATCTTCCTGCAGTGAAGCTCAACTTTAAAGTATGGCTAACACTCAGAGTGGCAACCTAATGTCTTAATGTCACCGCGACATATAAAGAACTATACCCAGGTCTGTCTGAGGAAAAAGTTGAAAGAAGTAGAAGCCCCAAATAGCAGCTTCACATCTCAGAGGTGTTTCATTTCCTATAGCAAGTCCCCCCAATCCAGTGGCTGACCTACGAAGAGGCAGACTAACTGGGGAATGGGAAGGGGAAGGGCCGAGGGTTCTGAGCATGGAATCAGGCTGGGGCAGTCAGGAAGGGCTTGGTGAAGGGACCGTTGTTATGGATGGTATTTCATGGCAGCATTTTCTGGAACCCAATGCAATGTTCCAGCATGGGCAGCAGAATGTGTTTGGTACATGTGGTTGAAGGAAGGTATTGAATGAAGACAGAAGTTAGGGGCTGAAACCGTCCACTCTACCCTTCATTTAAATTACATGCAGAAGTCAGTAGACCCCCTCCTTTTCATGACAGACATTTGGCTTACTGATTTATGTCCCTGTGCCACAGGGACACATCCCTCTACCTTCCTCCTACCCTTGCTTTCTAAGACCACATTTGGGGTACTTGCTTGATTGTAGTCTTCTAGCTCTGTTTTCTTTTCTGAGACAATATAATATTAAGGAACACAGACTCCACCACTTACTAGAACTAAAACAACTTGGGTTGCTTGCGTAAGGCCTGTGTACCTCTGTTTCTCTGTATGTGACATGGAAGTAATAGCAGCTCCTCTCTCGGAAGGGTGCAAGGAGGTGAAATGAGATGTTTCCTGTAAAGCAATTAGAAGGAATGGGCTTGTACTGTAGACTAACTTCGAATTTTACAGCAGGCACCTGAAATCTTCATTTGAACCACGTCATGTACCAAACATGCTCTGCTGCCCATGCTGGAACATAGCATTGGGTTCTGGAAAATTCTGCCATCTATAACAACGGTCCCTTCACCAAGCCCTTCCTGACCACCCCAGCCTGATTCTATGCACAGAAATGCTGGCCCTTCCCCTTTGCATTCCGTGTAAGGTACCCGGAAGCACGGGAAGCCAGATTCACAGGCATTTTGTAGGTGATAAGCCTGCCATTTTAGAAAGAGCCCATGGTCTTTCTGTGATGGCCTCAGTGAAGGGTAGCGCTGAAGTGCTAACAGCTGTGTGATGAAAAGACTTCCAGCAGCAGGTAAGAGTGAACACCCCATGATCACAGAGATGCCGATCCACTGACTCCTTTGACACCAGCCTCATTCTGCCCCAGCCCTCCTCTGCCATCCTGTCGAAGATACAAATGAGAGTGGTGTCCTGTATAAATAGGAAGAGCAGTTTTTCACTGTTCCGACAGCTAGGTGCCAAAAGACCAACCAGCCGAACTCATTTTTACATTTTCACGCAGCGATGAAAAGAGAATGAGAAAGCCAACAAATGGAGTGTGGTGGAAAGTGCCCTAAATTGGGAATGTGGCACTCTAGATTCTGGCCCTGATATGCTACTGGCACTCTGTGTAACTTGGGAAAAATGTCTGCACCTCTCTGGGTCTGAGTCGCTGCAAAAATTAGAAGGCAGATGATTGCCAAAGTCACCAGCAGCTTTACTAGTCTGTGACTTCTACTCTAGAGTTCGATGAAATAGTTCTGCTAACTGAAGGATGTAGTTTCAATGAGGCAAAGATGGTTGCCCCTCCATTTTCATTTGCCTGGGATCTTTCTCAATTTTAGGACTAATGGTCCTACATCCCGGAAAATTCAATCCCAGGGCAACTGGGACTTTTGGTCGCCTCAATTCCCTCTCTTCAAAGGCAGAAAGTTCTGGATTTCCAGCACCACCGTGGCTAAGGAATCCCAAAGCATGGCTCTGATTTGTGTTGGTTACAAAATAAATGAAAAACAAAGGAAAGTGGTAGGCTATATGTCCAGCCCAACAATGTGCCAGGGGCCTGTGGCATTATAGTTCTTTTCAACCCCATTTCACCCCGGAGCTAAGAGCTGAAGAGCTGTTGTCACAAAATAAGAAAAAGAAGACGGGAAACACTTTTAGAAACTGTTCAGACCTGTATTGATTGCTGGTCCTTCAGCACAGCTGACTTTAATGCCCAAAATGGCCTTTAGAGCATCTCAGAGGACAGCCCAGGCAAAACGCAGAACACACTGAACTATTTCTGATGGGCCTTGCCCTTCTGCACGTTGTTGTTAGGTGCCATCCAGCTGAATCCGACTCATACCAACCCTATGTACAACAGAATGAAACACTATCCAACACTGCCATACATGCCATCTTTTTATGTGTGAGCTCATTATTGCAGGCACTGTATTTCTTCTCATTTTGAGTCGTGCCACATCAGCAAAAGGAGGTCCCAGGGTCTCTACTCCATTCTTGTCATTAAGGTCAGCTCTACTTTGAAGAAGCAAGTGTTCCCCAGTCATTTCTTGAATGCTTTCCAGCCTGGGGAGCTCATTCTCTGGCCCTATATTTGACATTGCTTCTCTGCTATTCACAGGGCTTTTGATGGGTAATTGTTTCACGAGTGGGCTACCAGGTCCTTCTCCCTAGTCTGTCTTAGTCTGGAAGCTCAGCTGAAACCTGTCCACCATGGGTGGCCCTGCTGGTATCTGACATACTGGTGGCATAGCTTTCAGCATCACAGTGACATGCAAGTCCCCACAGCACGGTAAAGTGACAGACACATGGGGATCTGCACATTGAGGGATCCTTAAAACTGAGATCTGGGCTGTCTTCCTGGGGCCATGTGACCCTCTGATTTTCCCTAGATAAGAAGTATTAAATCTAGTATTTTCTTCCATCAAAGCTAAGACTGACCATGAATTATGGAAAATGTTTGAGTCTTCTGCTAGAACTGAACTAATGTCCTTTAAAATCATCAGAATGATGAACCAGCCTTTCCCTAGGCTTGGACATCTTCTCCTGAGATAGCATCCTTCTCCTCCCTCCCCTTTGTCAGTCACCATTTTCTCCCCGCCCCCCAGGATAATTTACTGACATGATAGAATGGACCATTCTTAGCATCTTCCCTGGCCTCTACTCACTAGATGTCAGGAGTAACCACCAACCTCTACCCTGCATTTGTGACAAACTAAAACTGTCTTCAGACATTGCCAATGTTCCCTGGGGGCAAAACCAGGGACAAACACATTTCTTTTAACCAGGACCTTCTTCCGAAATCCTTTTTCCTGAAGATTCAGGTCAGAAATATGGAGTAGATTGAAGTTGGCTCCTGTTCTAATGACAAAGAGAAAAACACTTTGGAATGAAGAGGTAAGACAATGACAATCATACCTCAGTTTTAAAAACTTCCATACCAGTGTTGTGTTATGACGTGAAGTTTAGATAGAGATATTACATTGTGTTTTACATATGGGGTCACGAACATGCACCCCCACAAGTGAGACTGTGAATATATCACTAAATTATTTGTTTTCTCAGTTTCCCCTAAGAATGGTTCCAGCCCTTGTTTATTATTTTTTTCTAAATCAAAAAATTGATATACTAAGAGCAACCTGCAAAGAGGTGACTGAAGTTGATTGAGTCTAACTTTAGTAGTGACATGGAGAGAGATTTTTCAATGCAGGTTGCAGGTTGCCTGACCTTTCAGTTATTTTTCATTCTGTTATGAGAGGCCAGAATGAAGATGGAGCGACATGGCAAAAGTAATTTAACTCTTACAGGCTGAGATGGCAAAAGTTGTCTGTGGCCAAATTACACAGCTCATTACCTTTCCTGTCAAAAGTGATGGAATCTGTAAATTTTGGAGTCAGATGGAATATTCATGGCTGAATGATTCCTATCTCATTTTACAGATGAGGAAACTAAGGCTCAAATAGATGAAGTGACTGGCTTAATAAGGTCATACAGTTTCTTAGAGACAAGATGGGATTAGAAAATGGGGCATCTCGATTCTTCAAGTGCAGAGGTGTTCTCTAAGCCAGACAGACAGCCTCCAAGGATTGTATTTACTAGCTCCTACCAGTAAAGATGCTTATCATTTTACCTCAGGGCAGGCAGGAAAAGTAACAAAACCTGGAATTCTTGCTTCTACTTATTTGGCTGTCCCCTTCCTTCTACAAAAAAAAAAATCTTCATAATACTCATTGCATTTTCCTGGTCCTTTTCTAGACAGTCACACAAACATGAAATCCAAAATAACAACACTGGGTAACGGAGGTAATCTGTAAAGTGTAGCTCCATATTAGCAGCATCTACATCACCAGGAACTTTGGAGAAAGCTGAAAGCCACCAGGATGGATAAGCCCACGCTTATCCTTCTCTGATAAAAATGCTTCTGACTCTGGTTAGTTACAGCCAAATTCAACTGTGCTAAATTGTAAGCCTTGTATTCAGCTCAAGTAATCCCAACTTGGTGGACATTTGAAGAGAAAAGTGGCTTCTGACGTATCTGGAGATTCACACGTTCCCATATTTGTATTCGTTCACCTGACCGCTATAATCACTTGTACTGTTTTGGTTGCCTGGGTGTTCCCATTGTTACTAAGGCTTTGGTTTTATGGGGAAAAAAAGATAATGCTGGTATTCTTGGAATACAGTGTATAAAGTAACGCTGTTATATTATTCCATTGGGGAAAATATAATTATTATTAAAAGTATTCAAAGTGAAACTAATTAAATCAATTATAATAATGGGTTCAATAAAGACTTCCTAATGTCTAAAGGCCTGCAGCCATAGCACTGTGGCGTCCAATCCCATCAGATCTTGGAAGCTAAGCAATGTCGGACCTGGTTAGTACTTGGCTGAGAGACTGCCTGGGAACACCAGGTGCTGTAGGCTTGGAAGAAGGACTTGACAACCTCCTCCCAAAAAAAACAATCAGCCATTGAAAATCCTATGAATAGCAGAGAAGCGCTGACAATACCGGTTTCCCTGTTGTACATAGGGTCACTATGAGTCAGATAGCAAAGGCACCTAACAGCAACAACAATGTCTAAATGGGCTGAGGTTCAGCTCAGTTGGTAGAGCACTGCTGTGTGCTCCCTGAGGCCCTGGCTTTGATCCCTAGCATCACAAAAATGGGAGAAGGGTGTGGCAGCCCACTCTGGAAACAATCTCAAAACAATCAGCCATTGAAAACCCTATGAGGGTTACCGAGTTGGATGTGACTCAGGGCACCTAACAACAACAATGTATAAATAATTCCAATGAACTTAGTAATATGAGAATTGTTTCTAAAAAGTACTGTCATTAGGAGGGAAGATGGAATCAAGAGAAAAATGATCAAAGCCCTTTTGTTTAATACCATTTTTAAAATATCATTGATCAGTTAACAAGAAAAATAACCAGTTAAATCAAGGAGTCATTTTTTAAAGATCTATGTGCGACTTAATCATTTCATTTCTACTTGAATTTGTTGTTGTTGCTGTTGTTGTTGTTAGGTGCCGTTGAGTCGTGTCCAACTCATAGTGACCCTCATAGGGTTTTCAATGGCTGACTGTTTGGGGATTGCCTTGGGAGTGGGTTGCCACGTCCTTCTCCCATTTTGCGGTGCTGGGAATCGAACTCGGGACCTCAGAGACTGCAGAGCAGCGCTCTACCAACTGAGCTAAATCCCAGCCCACTTGAATTATATAAATGTACTTATATTGAGAAGACAATTCTCCACGGGCCTCTTGCATTTCTGCACATCTTCTGAGCAGAGAGATTGACTGTCTTTGCCCTGAACTCACCTTTCAAGGATGTTGGTATAGCGAGCAAAAACTTGTACAAAGTGCTGGAAGATAGAGATAGGGTTTTCCTCCCAAGCAGGTGGCAGGTTTGCTTGCTGTCCTATAGAAGGAAGCTATTGGCTCCTTCCAGGCAAAGCTCCGGGAAGTGAGTGCTTGCAACTCACCATAAAAGGTTTAGGTACTTTAAGCACAGGTTCTCTAGCTGCAATGCAGACCCACCTGTGTGCATAGCATCCGCCAGATCCACTCTGTGGGATTGGGGTGAGGAGAGACAAAGGAAAGAGTGCTTGCTGTGCCATAGGTATGAAATCCTTTGTCTCTGACCCAGGAGTCTTTTATACTCTACTAGCTTCCAGGAAACAGTGGCAAGTTAACTTACTAGCTTGCAAGGAGGGAAAACCTGGAACCTTTCATAGCTCTTGGAAACTCACCAATTGTTTGAATGTATGGCTAAGTCCCCTTGAATATGGATTCCCTGAGTTACCAACCTTCCATAAACCACACTTGGAATACATTAGCTATTATTTACCTTTATCTTTTTTAAAGGGGCGTGAGAACTTACAAATATATCACACAACAATCTGACTTACAGAATCCTGCCAAAGAGTTTCTCCTTTATAATTAACGGTTCCAAGATTATAGGCTGGAAAAGCATCCTGTACAAACATTTGAATCCTACCTGTCACAAGGTCACAAGCTGCACATTTTGTCTCTTTAAGCTTTAATTTGGTAGCTGTATCAGTGAAGACTTCAGAGAAACAGACCCAGTAGAAGATGATTTGGATAGAGATATGAATTTATTTTAAGGAGTCATGGAAGCCGGCATGTTTGAAATTTGTAGGGCAGGCTATAGGCTAGAAACCGAGGCAAGAGTTGCTGCTGCAGGCTTCAGAAGGAAATGTGCAGGGTAGACCGGCTGAGTAGAAACTCAGGCAAGGTCCTTATGTTGCAGTCTTGAGGCAGAATTCCTTCTTCTCTGAGAAACTTCAGTTTTTGCTCTTAAGATCTTCAACGGATTGGATGAATGTCACCCATATTTTCAAAGGGTAACCTCCGTCACTTGAAGAAAACTCGTTGTAAAGGTTAATCCTGTCTGCAAAGTATCTTCACAGCAACATGCAAGCTAGTGTCTGACCAAACCACCAGGCACAGCCTAGCCAAATTGACCCTTTTTTTTTTCTTAAGCAATTCACTTTGACTATCTTTCTAAAACATTCCACTGTGTTTCTTCTTGTACTCATATTTTATTGGTCTGTGGTGTTATAATTAAAAATATACAACTTGCATAAAATGTTTAGAAACAAACGTAACTGGCCCTGGGAACACAATTCAACCCCTGGGAGCAAAAGGACATACATACTAGTACCCTACTGTTAACATCTAAACAGGTCCTCTGGCTCTTTTTTGTTTTGTTTTGTTTTGTTTTTTTGTCATATCACAGAAAAGAATTTTAAGCGACACCCCCACCCCCCCACACACACAGATAGTAGCAAGAGTAAAGTTTATTCTGGTTTATTTAGCGGAGACTGGCTTTATCAGAGAAGACAAAGAACATTATAGTCCCTGGGTAAAAGCTTCGGAGCAGGTTTTCTTACTCCGACAACTCCCAGTTGTACTAGGGTCTTGAGAAGACCTCTTCATCTCAACAGTCCCACCAGGGTTACAGGTTGCAAACATTTGTAACCTAACTGTCACAAGGTCACAAGATGCGGATTTTGTCTCTAAGCTCTCAAATGAACCCCTTGGTTTCCCACTGCTTGTTTCTAAGTGCCTACTCTACCACTACTAATGGGAGAGGTTAAGAGAGACCTGGCAATCAGTAAACACTTTCTTCCAGAACGGAAGGAGAGTGCAGGTTAACCAGTCAGAATTTGTCAGGTCAGTCAAGAGAATTTGACTATGCTTACTGGTTTCAAACTTGGCTGTCAATTGGAACCACTTGGCAGCTTTGAAAATGCCAGTTACTAGGACCACACCTAAGAGTAGTTACATCAGAATCTTTGAGTGCCAGATATCAGGAACTTTGGTAGTGATCTTATTCCAAAGCGAAGCCAACATGGTAAACTACTGGGCTGAGGTCATGGCTTTGAACCTCTCAGGTTCTGCTGCCTTCAGTCAACATAACTGAGTATTAGCTTTGATATTCTACAGTAGTAAAGTGTAAAGAATGGGGAAAGTGTATAAAGGAACAAAGCATCATCATTAATTCCACAAACCAACACAAGTCAGTACTTACATTTCTGAGAATTATTTTTTTTCTTCTTATTTAGAATTCCTACAAGTTGAATCCCTCCATTAAAACAATGCCTATTTTATATTCTAATCTATTTCAATTGTTCTCCAGAAATGGGATACCAATTTGCACTCCCATCTAAAGAGCCTAAACCTAGCCAACACTGTGAATCGATTTTTTTTCTTTTTTCCAATCTGATAATTTATATATGTTGGGTTGTTGTTTTATATGTATTTCTGTAGAATTTTATTCTATTAACTACAAATATTTTACTTTATAGAATCTATACAGCAATAGAGTAATATAAATTATATATAGGTACAGAAATCTTGTTACCCTATCACCCATTATTGCAATACTAATTTTAGATTTTTCTTTCATTACAAAAAGCACTTTGCTCTAGATTATAAAATAATACATATTCATAAATGAAATTTTGATAAATACAAGGAGAAGAAATGAAAAGAAGTAGCAATAATAACAATGACTAAAAGTGTGATGTATATACAAACAAAACGTCTTTTGGAACATTTTTCTTTATTCTTTGCATACCATATTTCCATGTCATTAAATAGTCTAATAATGTGACTTTTAGAGGCTGGATGGTATATTGTTTTGTTTTGTTTTGTTTCATTTGAGAGAGAGTCTTGCGATGTACCCCAGGCTAGGCTCAAACTTGTGACCCTCCTGCCTCTGCCTCTTGAGTGCTGAGATTACAGGCATGTGTCACCATGTCCGGCTGAGGCTGCATGGTCATGCTAAAGTAGTGTTTGAAGTCCAATATCCTTCAAAAAATCTATAACAACAGATGTTGACTTAAATACTAATCCCTTTATATTTCTGTTGTATATACCCCAACTGCTGGATTATTACTTTGGTGGCTCCTAATGAACCATACTTCCCAGTATTCATGCCATTGTGCAGTGCCATTCCATATTGACTTTAGCCATGGCCAATAAATAGGACATTAGCAAGAACAATGCAAGCTATGATTTGATATGTGCTGAATACTGGAGCCTGGCTCTCTTGAAATGTTCACTCCTAAGATGTAGCCATCAGGAAACGAAGCCCAAGCTATCCACGTGGAAAGAAAAAGAAAAAGAAGTCACAGTCTCTCAGTCTTCAGCACAGAGGCAACAGATTAAGCAAAGCCATCTGATTACAAACTCATCGGAGAGGGTCTCAGTTGGGGTCTCCAGGGAGAGCTGAAGAGCTGCCCAGCAGAGCTTTACCCAACTCACAGAAACATGAGGAAATAAAATTGTTGTTTTAAGGCAATAAATTTGGGATGTTTTTGCACACAGCAGTAGATAAGCAAAATTTGATGGTATATAACTCTCTCAGGACCCAGGTTCAATCCCCAGCCCCACAAAAATGAGACAAGGACATGGCTATCCACTCCAGAAGCAATCCAAAAACAATCAGCCATTGAAAACCCTATGAGGGTCACTATGAGTTGGACCTTACTCCATGGCACCTAACAACAACAACAATGTGAATATGGAAAAGAAATCCTTGGAATTATAAGCTCAAAGAAACCCTTTTGTTATCTAGTCAAATTGCTGAGGTCTTGGCTGCTTAGCCAAGAGAAATAACATGGGCTGTGGAATGAAGACGTGAGTTGTAATCCAATTAGGCTTATTGCCACACCTGTGATTCTTTCAGCATCTGCTTCCTAGTGGCCAAATTAAGTTTAATGACAGCTGCCTCATAAGTGTCTCCTTCTTAGTGACTTATGAGTGACAGTGCCTCTAACTCCATGGGCTCAAAAGAGTATGAAGACATTCCTTTAAAAACTGAGCCATGATCAAATTTTCCAAGAGCAAGTAACAATTCCTGAATTAGACAACTCCAAACCAGAAGTGGTTCAGGAACTCTACTGAAGGAACACAAGGCGGGGAGATTTTATAGGATGGACACAGAAATGAAGCAAAGTAAACATGTAATTAGTTAGAGCTGTAGGTTGCCTTATTTGGTCTATCCTTTCAGAAAGTCCTTAATCATATAATTATAAATCTGTTGCCTGCTTTTGATTGCTTGAGCCTCAGTTCTGGTATTATTTAATAAAGGCATTTACAAGAAATAACTCAAGCTCAGTTTCACCTATGTTTGCAAATCAAGCAAGGGCGAGGTCACTTTTGAAGCCTACCTGGTTTTGTGTACACAGGGATTTTTCAGGCCTGGTCTCCATTTTAATTTGGTTTAATAGCATGTACAGGTATGACTTAACATTTTTATTAGCTAGCCGTGTCTCTTGTATCCCAAGCGAGTACTCTTCCACTAAACTTCACTACTAATAACTTATGGGTCTATGGACACCAGATGGTGAGATGGATTGTCTGAACGCCCACCTTGGGAAACTGCTTCTGAGTTTCCAAGACAGCAGGAGGCCATTCCATTACATCCATAAATAGCTTTCTTCCTTTTAACCAAGTCACTTACTCTATTATTTGCATCAGGGGCCATTTTGCAAAACATCTGCCCCTTTTGGTTCATTTGGTGAATTCTAATATGTATTTGGGACCACTCTTCAGTACAAAAGAAGGTTTTTGTTATATTAATTTGCATATCCTGCCAAGGACATCTTCAGAACACTTTCATTTCTTGGTAAAAGGAAACTTACAGAAAAACTAAGCAGAGCAGAGCTTCGTATTTTGGTTTAAAGGGGGAATGAAAACAAAAGATAGGGTTAACTGTGACACTGGGGCTTTACCGTGCTAAAAATACACACTATGTACAAAGGAATCTGTAGGCTGTGTTCTTTTTCCACGGGTCACTGACAAAGAGCAAGCTCAAGGTAACTGCAAGTTTCTAGTAAAGAAGATTACTTTTTAAACGTCCATAATTGCATCTGACTGAAGGGGTTAAAACTTTGGACTTGTTATAAAGTACTATGGTGTTGTCTTTGGAGTCCACCTTCCAGTTCATCAGGCAGCCCCTGGTTTACAGCATCTGCGAGTGGAAATAACCAGTGGGAACCAGAGAAGCATTGGGATTAACACCTACCTCTCTCTCACATGCTGCTCCAAATCAGGCAACTTGCGTAAAGAAACTCGAGGCCTTATACTTCCACGCCAGGAACACAGCGTTAGGTGGGCTCCAGTGATTTGATCAGCAGATTTAGTTTGCCATCATAGGGAGGTGTTTCTCCAGCTTTGAGAAAGTGTATATCACGCTCAGTTTTTTGTCTTTCTCTCTTTTTTCTTTTTTTCTTTATTTCTTCCTTCCTTCCTTTCTTTTTCTTTCTTCCTCTTTTTCCTTTTCTTTCCTTTTTTTTTGTTTTTTGTTTGTTTGCTTGTTTGTGTTTTTGGAGACAAGGTCTTGCTAAGTAGCCCAGGCTTCTCGTGAATGCATGATCTTCCTGCTTCAGCCTCCTGGGTGCTAGCTGGGATTACAGGAATGTGCCATCATGCCTGCTTCATGCTATATCTTACTGAACCATGTTAGTGTCTGTGTCTGAGTCAAATGGAAGAGCTGGGACTCAAACTTAGGATTCTCTCCCTGGACATAAACTTGCTCAGTCACCACTATGGATATAACTCAAGTTTTACCTTCTTTTTCATTTCAGAAACTTCTCTCAGGAGTCTTTCAATGTTGAAATCTTTACACTAAAATATGGCACTAGACTAGAGTGGGCAGATAAAATATAGGACATTGAATTAAATTGGAATTTCAGATAGACAGCAAATAATTTTTTTTTAGTAGAAGCATGCTCCAATTTCCTAAATTTGGCAACACTACACTAAACCTTGTCTGTAGCCATGCCACTGTGGCGTTTGATCCTATCAGATCTCAGAAGCTAAGCAGGATCCAGCCTGGTTAGTACTTGGATGGGAGACCACCTGGGAACACTAGGTGCTGTAGGCTTGGGAGATGGACCTGGAAATCCACTCCCAAAAATCAATCAGCCATTGAAAACACTATAAATAGCGGAGAAGTACTAACAATACTGTTTCGCCTGTTGTATGTAGGGTCGCTATGAGTCAGACACTGGCTCGATGGCACCTAACAAGAACAATAACACTAAACCTTACCTGCCAACCAAAGGCGGTTTCCTATCCTCTTCACTTCCACCTATAAGGAAAGAAGACTTAGAAAACAAAGTATAAGGTGCCCCAGGCAGTGAGAGGCCTATTTTCACAAGATAGAGAGATGAATTCTATCCTTGTGATTCCAATGATTCCTCTTGATCTAACTTAACTTCAAGGGACTGGGCCAACTACATGAGGCCCATCCCTCAGACTGGGGCAGTTCACAGAGCCACAACTCACTCTTCAGAAGACCTTTCTGAAGTCCAAGGGTAGCCGCTTCACCAAGTGCTTGCGATACCAATCACCAGAAACAACCCACATGACCATAATAGAGGAAAGGCGAAGTACATTGTGGAATGTCCAGACAACAGAATGTTTCAAGCTGTGAGAAAAGAATACAGATGCTCTTGAGATGAAGAAATTGCAAATGAGAAAAGCATGACAGACACAAAGTATATGCTAACAAATTATACCCTGGAAAGGAAGCAGGAGCAGATAGGAATGTTTCTATTTACTTGTATGTCTAAAGAAATTCTGGAAAAATAAACAAGGAATTATGTAACAATGATTACATAAATCAGGAACAGGATTTGCTTAATTCTTCCAGAAACCAGTTGAGAAAATCTGTACGAAATGCTGTCTATCAGCAAAGATCATTGGAGACTCAATGCCCACTAAAACCCCAGTGTGACTCCACTACGAGAGAACACTGCGGGGTGTGGGCCGATTTCCTCCTGCCATCACCCTATACACCTTTCTCAGTGCTGATTTGGGTCTATATTTTCACTGTAATAGACCATAGCTGTGAGCGTGACTATTATGCTGAATATTATGAACCCTCCTAGCCAATCACCAAGCCAGGGGTGATCTTGGAGACCCCTGACATAGTACACAGTATTGCTCCTCTCTTCCTTTACCTATCTTTCTATTTCTATATAAAAGTTCAGTACTATGTGAATATAGACATACCACTGTGGTGTCCCATCCCATCAGATTTCAGAAGCTAAGCAGGGTTGGGCCTGGTTAGTACTTGGATGGGAGACCACCTGAGAACACCAGGTGCTGTAGGCTTGGGAGAAGGACCCAGCAACCACCCCCAAAATTCAGTCTGCCATTGAAAACCCTATGGACAGCAGAGAAGCACTGACAGACAATAGTGCCAGACATGGCACAGTGTTGGGTAGTGTTTCGTCTGTTATACATAGAATCACTATGAGTCGAACCTTACTCTACAGCACCTAACAACAACAACATGTGAATATATATTACCTATTAAATCAAATAAAAATGAATATGTATTATCTATTAAATCAAATAAAAGTGAAAAGGCTTTTGTTTTATATTTGCTTAAAAGCCCCATTCAATCTGTTGTTCGTTCGTTCTTTCTTTCTTTCTTTCTTTCTTTCTTTCTTTCTTTCTTTCTCCTTCCCTCTCTTCTATATTTACTATAAAAGAATTCTTATCTCATGATTATTTATCTTCTATTAAAATTAAAGAAAAAATTAAAAAGCTGTTTCCTTATATTTGCAAATTAAAATTCCCAATCAAATTGTTTTCTGAAAGACACAGAGAAAAGAAGAAAAAGAAGAAGAAAAAGAAGAAGAAGAAGAAGAAGAAGAAAGAAGAATTGAAGAAAGAAAGAATACAACAAATTTCACTGTCTTGATCTCGAAAGAGACAAAATTCTTGTAGCTTTTAAATAAGGGTATTAGGCTTAATTTTTAATTTTTCAGCTTTTATTTATTTATTTAGCTAGATGTCCTAATAGGTTGAACCCAGGGTCTCACTCATGCTTTGTAAGTGCTCTCCCACTGAGCTGCATCCCCAGTCCCTTTATGATGTTTTGTTTTGTTTTGTTTTTAAGTCAAGATCTCACTAAATTACTGAGGCTGCCTCTGGCTGGAAGTCACCATCCTCTTGCCTCTGACTCACCAGTCAATGGGATTACAGGCACATGCCACCACACCATTAGTGTTTCAAAATCTTAGGGCTTTCTGTCAGAAGAATATGTCCCTCTGTACATATAAAACAGTCCAGCACATAACTGGAAATACAGTTCTGCCATGCAGGAGAACATTTTTATCATGGATCTTAAGAGTTAACTGAAGGTATTATACATTTTTTCTTTTGAGTTTTTATATAAACAAAGAGTTTAAAGTGATTACAGACACAAAACTCTGTGTGAACACTGCATGCCCTCTGAATCAGAAATAAACAAATAAAATTTAGAAAGCTATAAAAGATATTTTGGGAACAAATTGAGGCAAATTTGAATGCAGAATCACTATGACATAATATGAATGAGTGATTCTCTTTGATGTCATCCTTATTTTAAGAGACACAGGCTTACGGTTTAAAGTAATATTGTCTGCAACTTTCAAAGATGAAGAATGTATATATCTCCACATATAAAGAAGTAAAACTGAGGTAGCTCACTGTTAATAGTTGTTGAACTTCAACAACTTGTATTCAGGTTGCACTGGGCAATTCTTTCAATTTTTCTAGAATCCTGAAACGTTTATTAAAAAGTTTGGGAGAAAAATATTTTCTTTAAAAAGCTAGGATATAATACAATTGAAATTAAACTAAAATGATGTTGGGGTGTAGTTCAGTGGTAGAGTGCTTGCCTAACATGTATAAGGCCAGGTTCAATCCCCAGCATCACATACATACACACACACACACACACACACACACACACACACACACACACACAAAGTAGAATGATATAGTATCAGTGCTTAGAAAAAAATCAATAACTACTATTCTATTGAATATACTTCATTTTGAATAAGAAAACACAAGCTTCACTGATTTTTGAGTGCTCAAAAAGTTACACTTGACTGACTAATCTAGTGAATCCAATCAGATAATTGGTCACGTCAATAGATTAATCTGCCTAATAGTCTTCCTTTCACAAATTGACCTAATTTATCAAATTGTTCTTATTTTCCCAGTCACTTTCATCATCAATAAGAGTAATTTCTTAAGCGCCTACTATGAGCTGGGGAATAACACATTCTTAAGGGATCAGTTACATCATTGGGGAGCTAGGAGATGTGAATCAAGGATAAATAGCAATACAAGAAAGCATAATCAATATGCTAAATGTATAATATCATAATCTCTCAGGACCTTAGCATATAAAACCTGAATGTGTCTTTACTGGACAAACAGCCTGATCCCTCAGTTTGTGGATGAGGAAGCAGATTTATTTATATGTAGTCAAATTTTCAATATCTTCTTTAAGATATTGGGATTGGTGCTGTTGGGGTGTTTTTGTTGTTTATTTGTTGTTGTCATACTTACAATGACTTTCACACTTCCAGATTATAAAAACATTTATCTATGGTTTCTTCTGGTATATTTGGCATTCCATGTCTTGTATTTAAATTTTTAACCATGTGAAATTCATTTTGATGTGAGAAACGAGATTGGACAATAGTTTTATTTTCTAAACTCCAAGCCAGTTACCCCACATTATTTTAATAATCCCTTGCTACTGATGTGACTGTAGTGCCCGTATGTGCTTTTACGTAATTCTTATTTCTGTTTCCTCAATGAGTTGGTAGTGTGCAGTTTTAGGCAGTGCAGCATTATAATACTGTGTTTATAGATCCTGAAGAGAAATCCTACCCTTAGTCTTTCTTCATTCAGAAATTCCCTGGCTATTCTCAAAGGTGGTCTTACCCTAGTCAGATTCAATTCTTAATATTCAGTAATGTGCCCTTCATTGGACAAAATCAGATACATTCATGGATAAAGTTGCCCTATGTTTGTAACAAAACCAAAAAGACCTGAGTTCCCACATGCCCCCCGGTTTCAAATCAAAATGGTAAGTTTCTCATAAAATCCTTTTGGTATTTGAGGTTGCACAGCATCTACAAATCAATGAAAGCAAAATTTCCGTTTTTAACAATGCCATCGCCTCTATCTCCAATAACAATATACTTCTCGTCATTGATTTATGTCTTTGTGTCTCCAAGGCCCTGGCAGGAAACCGATGTCACACAAGAAACTGGTGAGTTCAGTAAAGTGACTGTCTATTTGGACTGGATTTAAGGAACCCAGAAAGGACAACACAGCACTTCAGGGGAGAGCCTTCCCAGCCTCTGCCTGAAGTGACTAGGGGAAGAAACAGTTACTGGAATCCAAGGAGGAGAGCCTCAAGGCACAAAACCATCAATTGATGAGAATTGCAGCCAACTTCCAGGCAGCCTGAAGCTGTAGCCCTGTGGCATCCGATCCAGTCAGATCTCAGAAGCTAAGCAGGGTCAGGCCTGGTTAGTCCTTGGATGGGAGACCACCTGGGAGCACTAGGTACTGTAGGCTTGGGAGAAGGACCCAGCAAACCACTCCCAAAAATCAATCTGCCATTAAAAACCCTATGAACAGCAGAGAAACACCGACAATAGTGTTTCCCCTGTGATATGTAGGGTTGCTATGAGTCGGATACAGACTCGAGGGCACCTAACAACAACATCCAGGCAGGCAGAAGGAGGCAGCTAGTGGGAGAAAAAGCTTGCCCTCCAATTTCTAATCAGGGCCTCCCATTGGCCAAACCCAACTGGAATGCAGCAGTGAGCAAGGGGCTGTTGTTCATATAGCTCAGCTTCTGGACCCCAGAGCAGGAGGGGAAGGCTGGGAGAGTGGATCAGGGGACAAAGAGAAAGTCTACAGCCTGCTAAGGGAAGCATTAGAAGCTCTTTGTCCCCCATCACTTGAGTTCCTTGTATTTCCTGTCATTTTCTTCCAAAGCATTTAAGAGTTTCCTGTTTTGAACGGACTTGCTCTTTCCGCTACCAGTTTGGATCGGTTATTTTTTAGATGGGAGAAGGCTATTAACTTTTACATATTGTTTACACAGCAGAATGCTTTGATAAGGAGACCCTTTGATTTTTTATTGCCTGCGTGA
Organism: Pedetes capensis; assembly: GCA_007922755.1. Taxonomy (NCBI): domain Eukaryota; kingdom Metazoa; phylum Chordata; class Mammalia; order Rodentia; family Pedetidae; genus Pedetes; species Pedetes capensis. The sequence goes on from VMDO01001170.1 coordinate 65,004, forward strand.
CTTTCACTTGCTATGATGCCTAGGTCAAATCCAATGAACCTCTCCACATCAATCCAGGATTTGTAAGAAATGGGCAATAAGACATTCACATCATTTTTTAGTAGGTAATGAGAGAATGAGCCTGCAGCCGTAGCCCTGTGGCATCCAATCCCATCAGATCTCTGAATCTAAGCAGGGTCGGGCCTGGTTAGTACTTGGATGGGAGACCGCCTGGGAACACTAGGTGCTGTAGGCTTGGGAGAAGGACCTGGCAACCCACTCCCAAAAATCAATCCACCATTGAAAACCCTATGATCAGCAGAGAAGCACTGACAATATTGTTTTGCCTGCTATAGTAGGGTCGCTATGAGTCGGATACCGACTCGAGGGCACCTAACAACAATAACAACAAGCATGAGAGAATGCATATGAAACTGTTAAAACGGTATGTGGCTCATAACAGGCCCTCAGCAAATGTCACCTATTATTGCACATAACAATTTTCCAGCTAATTTGGGGGCACCAATGACTTTTCAGTGTAGCATATGAGCCCTGATCATTTTCAGATGATTTCCCCACATTTGCAGCATCCTATCCATGGAGAGTGGGCTGGGATTTAGCTCAGTTGGTAGAGCGCTGTGCTGCAGTCTCTGAGGTCTCAAGTTCAATTCCCAGCACCGCAAAAATGGGAGAAGTGCCTGGCAACCCACTCCCAAGGCAATCCTGAAACAGTCAGCCATTGAAAACCCTGTGAGGGTCGCTATGAGTTGGATACTGACTCGACGGCACCCAACAACAACAACAACAACAACAACATAATAATTCTCAAAGAGAATTATTTCACCTTGAGAAGCAAGGCTTTATTTGCCATGAGACTGTAAGTACAGAAGACCTTTTAACGCCCCCAATACTGGAGGGTTGAACCCAAAGTCCTGCTTAGGCAGGTGCTCTACCACTGAGCTGCACTCCTGGCCCCTACCCTTTTTTATCTTTTTATTTCAAGACTTGGTCTCACTAAATCCTGCAGACTGCCTCTGGCTGTGAACTTAAGATCCTCCTGCCTCCACCTCTGGAGTTGCCAGGATTACAGGCGTTCACCACAGGTGCCTAGTGTGCAGCTGACCTTTTTCAACTAAAGTGAGTGAACCAAACGGCCGCTTTGCTACTGCTTCAAAACCAGAATCCCTTCCAGCTGGGCGGAAGACAAACCAAGGTAAATTTAGACATGTCTCTAAGATATCTATAGAACAGTGGTTCTCAACCTGGGGTGCTTTGCCCCTTGGGGGATATTTTGCAATGTCTGGAGACATCTGTGATTGTCACAACTGAAAGGAGGCAGTGTTATTGGTAGCTAGTGGCACCTGGCAGAGATGCAACCAAACATCCTATGATGAAACAAAGAATTGTCTGGTCAAAAATGTCAATAGTGCCAAAGTTGAAAAACCCTGTTTTCAAAAAAATGATTGGTCTATCAAGATGTTTGAATTTAGACCAGATGTTGCCCTAATTAAGGCGATAGAAATAAGAGGAACCTGGTGCTTCTGCAGCCCCTGTGTCTGGGTGACTTAAATAGTTATGCTCCTCCCTGCTCCCCACACCACCCAGCCTGTCTTTGCACTTGGAAACAAGGGCTGGCAGCTTGGAGTCTCTGTGAGTCTGTGCTTCCGGCTGCCATCGCCTCAGTTCATAGGACTCCAGATATAGAACCACTCCATGCCATCAAGAAAGGTATTTTAAGCATTGGAACACATTTGGGTAATTTAAGTAAGTAGATGTAAGCACTGTTATAAGGGAGTGGGGAGAGAAAAGAAAAAAAGGGAGGGGAATCCAAATAATATGCAAAAACATTTCTTATAATATAAAGAAAACAATGTGGTGGTCTAAATGTCAATTTGTCGAAGATAAGGTTAGGCTTAGTAAGTAATTCGAGAAATGTGTTTCTGGAGCTTGTCTTTCTTCTAACTTTGAAGAGGTAAATACTATGAATAGGTATTTTCAATAGCATTTAGAGCAATGCTCCCAGCATGTTTTTTAAGCTACAGTATTTCACTGTCCTTGAAAGGTCATGTTTGATGTTTCTCTTTCTCTTAGTTGATGCTACTGGGCTCATCTCAGGCCGATCTTGGTGCCTCTCATGCTCTGCCCTCTTCCACCAGAACGCTACATTCCGTTTTGGAAGAAGACTAAAAATGGTAAGACCAGCTAAGAGACCCTAGAATTGTTATCTGTAATCATTGTGGGAAGAACCTAGCCCTTGGCAAGAGTAATGTTTAAGAATTGTACTTGTTTCTTGGAGGAAACTGCTTTGTGATGTTTCATAATCAAGATTAATCAAGGGAGTATTTCATAATTCCAGATGAATCAGCACTTGCTCTGGCCCACTTCCTACAAAAATCAAATATGTGTTGTAGTAAGCGGGAGCAAAAATTTGAATTGAGGATCTCATTTCTTCATTCTCCAGTTTTGACTTTAAAACCATAAAAATCAGTGAAGTTACTTTGTGTGTTTCCTAGATATGGTATTATCTGAATGACTATGTAGATTGGGTGGGGGACACACTAGGATTTCGGGAAACTCCAAGCTCCAGGGGTTGGCAGTAAAGACCACAGCTGGCAAATAGTTCAAGCAGTTCCCTCCCAACTGTCTCAGCAGGGGAAAAGAGACCTCAGGATAGAACTGGGTTCCATTCCGAATGCAACAAGGGCAAGTAAGATGTCGGGCATGGCTGGAAAATGAGTAAGAGGAAAGTTCAGGTGTAAGGAGGATTCTAGCTAAATTGACCAGGTAGGATTCTTGCTGGAGGTGGACCAGAGTGATCAGACATCTTCTGGGAGATGGGGGGGGGGAATGAGGGGTTTAATCAGATATGGATAATGATCATAAACTGAGGTGTCCGAGACGTTCTCAATAAAATCACTTTGCAAGATCCCTGCTCAAAATGGGCAATGCAAAGATGACCAAAGCCCAAAGGCCAGGGCCTCTGGGGTGTTCAGGCACCGAAGTAAAGTTTGTTCAAGGAGAGTCTGACAGGACCAGCTCTTCTAGTTACTTGCCGGAAAACTGTGCCTATCACCCAAGCCTCCCGAAGTTCACATGCTCTGACCAGGAAATGAGCATATAATGCCTCCCCAGCTGCCTTCCACACCATCAGGAGACTCCAAGAATGAACTATTTGTTCAAGTCCTTGGCAGGTGGTGTGATGCGAGTGTAAGCGATTAGGTATGCCAAATCCAAACCAGCAAAGGGCATCACATTGATAACCTGCTTCTGGAGTTATTTTTTCACCCAAATTAGATAGGCTGAAGAGTATTGACTAGGAACCCACTGTGACTACTCGGTCTGCATGTTGGCTCTCGGGCTCATTTTGTATGTCAGGTCTAATGAAGCATTAACTGTGCTACAAAGGAAACAACAGCTTAGAGTTTCATTTCCTAGAACCCAGATGCCTATTTTAATGCACACACATGCCCACATCTGTCTTTTCCCCTTGAGGGGTGGCATGATAAGAATGATCACAAAAGAGCTCACATCTCTTGACCCTTACTAAAAGTCAAGCATCATGCTAAGAGCTTCCTCTACAAGCTTATATTTCAGGCTTAAAGCAGCCCTGTGATGCACAGATGAAGAAACTGAGGCTCAACAGGTTAAGGAGCTTGAGGATATGGCCTGGGAAGCCTGACTCCACAAACTGTACCCGGATCCCCTTGTTCTTACTAGACAAAGCCTGACATGTATTTTCATCCAGCAGACACCCAACAAATGTGGGTTTTCTTATAATATCTTACTACTTACGACCAAAAGAGATATTGGTATAGTTTTATATGAAAAGACATGACAGCAATTAGCAAAAGAAGAAATACAAAAGGCCCAAAAGCACAGGGAAAATAGCCTCATAAATAGTCATGTAAGCCTCTTCAATCTGGACATTCCACTTCTAGAAACTCTTAAAAAGATGAATAGGGGTGTGGTGGACTATTTCCCAATAAACTCTGTGAAGCAGGGCAAAGGAAATATCTCATGTCCCATGTAGAGGAGGGGTCAGTTCATTGTGGTATACCCATTAAATGGGATGTTATACAGCCATCAACTCACATTTTTTTTAAAAAAGAATACTGAATGACATAAGATAATACTTATGCTATAATGTTAATTGAAAAAAAAGCAAGATGCAAAAGGTACAAATCAATAAGTTCTGTATATACCTGATGCTAAGTATATCCTATATAAGTTCTGGATGCTTACTGAACATTGAACAATGTGTGATGTTGACTTACATAAATAAATGTGTGATATATTTTAACTCCATAAAACAGTACTGCATGACAACACTTTTACACTTAGGAAATCAGAGTCTCATGCAGTAAAGTGATTTGTGAAAGCCAAAGTTTTTGTGTGGCAGAATAAGGATTTGAAACCAAATCTTTCTCTGACAAAGCCCTGGCTATTGCTAAAATGCTCCTCGCTATGCTAAATAAATGGGCACATCACTATTGGAAGGAAACAGACCAAAATGTTCACAGAAACTAAGCAATTTAAAAAATAAAATATTATTCTATTCTTAATTATAGCTAATTTCTTCATGGCTAAATAAAGGGATAATAAGGTATGGACTTACTATATTAATCATATATGATTATCTAAAAATTTAGAAAGTTGTGCTAGAATTGAAGATCATAATTACAGATTAACCAACCAGCCTCTTTATACCCCAGGAATAGATCATTTTTATCTCAGAAGCTCATCAAATTTAGGGCTGAGGTTTGCAAACTATAGCCATGGGCTGTATCCAGCTTGCCATCTTTGTACAGCCCACAAGAATTTTTTTGTATTTTTACATGATGGAAATATATCAAAGTAAAATTACTATTCCATAACACCAAAAGGTTATATTAAATTCAAATTTAAGTCCCCACAAATTGTTTTATTGTTTGCATATTTGTTTATATATTGTCTATAATTGCTTTTGCAGTTATGATGGCCAAAGAACTGAAAAGTCACTAAGACTGTATGACCTGCAAAGCCTAAAATATTTACTAACTTGCCTTTACAGAAGAAGTTTGCCAATCTGTGCTTTACAGAAAACAAGAGAATAAGGTTTAAGATCATACGTGGTTTACTATCTTCTGGTCTTTGGTGACTGCTGTGATACACAATAGCTACTGAGTTCCTGATTTACTTAAGACTACTTTATATCATTTTGTTCTTCTACTTTGAAAACTAAATTTGTTAGGCTAAAATGGTAGGGAGTAAAAGACAAAAAGTCTGTCCTTTTTTAAAAAGTGGGTTACTTACTTGGACCTAATTTTTTGTTATACAATGGAACTTTGATATCTGTGATATTTACATTTTACAGAGATCAGCCTATGATTAGAGATATTTCAAAATTCATGAAAAGGGGATATTTAGTCCCAAATTTACTAGGGAAATTCATAGTGAGGGCACAATCTATAAACAGACAGCACTTAAGCAACTTCCCTTATTCATAGTGCTTGGTTAGCCCCTAGGGAGATATACTTAACACAACTTAGTTACCAAACAATTCAGTGTCAAATCAACATAGCCAAAGGTCACATTCAAATTCAAGAATTTTCAATAATGACTTCTCCACTCCTTACTTCTTCTCTGCCCCTCTCTACTCTTCTCCAGCCAGGCAGCCATCATTTCGAATTCAACCCACTCCATCTAGCTGCAGGCTCCCTACCATGACAAAAAGCTATTGGCTTCTACAGCTTCCCTGAATTGAATCTCTCCCTCACTCAGAAACGTGGATTCTACCACTTCCTTGGGTAACCAACCCTTCTCTGCTTTGTGATCTGAAAAGTCCACTAGGAGAGCAGCTTAGTGAAGGGAGCCACTGCCTCTGAAAGCTATAAAGCTGTAGCCCATGGAAGGCCCAGCGTGGTGGCATTCTGGCTACGTGGTTGGTTGTTGGGTGAGAAAGTGGAGTCAAGAGAGGAAGGAGTTGGATTCCATGGTATACACCTATAATCCTAGCACTACAGAGGCTGGTGCAGGAGAATCTGAAGTTGGAGCCCAGCCTGGGCTACATAGTGAGACTTTCTCTCAAAGAAGTGAGAGCGAGGAGAAAGCTCAGCATAAAAGTAAGTTGTTCCCCCAGGCCTCTCATCTCAACATGAATTTCCTTCTGTGATGATTTTTGCTGAAAAAAAATCGATATAACCAATAATGTTGTTGTTAGGTGCCATTGAGTTAGATCCAACTCATAGTGACCCTACATACAATAGAATGAAACACTCCAGACATTGTGCCATGCCTGGCACTATGTCAGTGTTTCTCTGCTATTCATAGGGTTTTCAGTGGTTGATTATTGCATAACTAATAATAGCTGCACAAGAAATGTATAATAAAGACTGGAAGGGGTGTGCCAATTCAATCTAATAACATGAGGGTTTTGGGGGGTTGAAGTGTCCTTATTGCTACCAGGCTGTACTTCACCCTGTACTTCCCCATCAAGTCAAGTCTTCAACTCTGTGGGAGGACCCTCCACACTTCTCCGCTCTCCCTAAAACCAAGCATCTCATTCCCTGGCACCTCCTCACTCTTAGCTGATAACCTCGCTCCCTACTTTCTGAGAAAATGAAGCAGCTAGAAGAGAACTTCCACATGCCTTCCTGTCCTTGTATCCCTGACTAGAGTAGGGTCCTGCCCCTCCCCCTGCCCCAGTTACCTATCACTGAGCCACAGATGACTCCAAAATGCAATGGCTTCAAATGACTACAATCAGATACTAATGTCTGTCATGGGTTCAGGGGTTGCCTGGGCTCAGCTAGGCAATTCTCACACCGGGTCTGCCAAGTAGTGTCAATCAGCCAGTGACTATGGCTGAACTCACCAGAAGACTCAGTCTCTCCAAGTCTAGGGTCTGGACTGGGAGACTCAAGAGCTGGGGGCTGGAGGAAGGGTGCTCCTCAGGTGCCTATCACCAAGTGATCTCCCCAATATGGCAGCTACAACGTAGGTAGACTTCTTACAAGACTGGTGGCTCAGGACTCCAAAGCAAGTGGTACAAGAGAGATTGAGAGAGTGCACTAGTGGGCACTAAGTGGAAACTGTACTGCCTGTGAACTATCGTCCATGTTTTTGTTCATCCTAGCAGAAAACCCCTAGAAATAGTTGCCATCTCCAATATCTCTCATGTTCTCCTAAGAACTTTGAAGTCATATTTGAGCTGGCTCTATCTTCAAAGTAGACCTGGAGCCCAGTCAGCTCTCACCACCTCCAGCACTGTTGTCTTGGTCTTTTGCTTGAATCACTGTAATAGCCTCCTTACTGGTTTCTGTGTTCCCAACTTGTCCTTCATTGTCGATTCTCCACACAGTAGCCAGTGTGATCCCTTGAAAAACTAAGTCAGACCAGCTCACTGTCAGCTCAAAACCATGCAGTGGATCAGCATTCCACTCAGAGTGGAAACTGTCATTCTAGGAATAATAGATATGGTCCTACATGCTTGGGACTCCATCTCTTTCTGACTTCATCTTCAGTTCTTCTCCTCCTGCTCAGCCATTTTTGTGACTATTTCAGCATGTTTCCACCTTGGAGCCTTTGCACTAGATTCCTCCCGCTTGTCTGAAATTCTTTTCCCTTGGGTATCTGTATGGATAATTTCTTCTTTTCCTAAGTCTTTGCTCAGATGTCAAATTCTTGATGATGCCTGTCCAAGCCACCCTATTTATGGTCACAACCCCACCTCACATTCCTGATCTAGTTCTTTTTCCCATAACATTTATGACTTAACATCCAATATAATTTGGAACAGTTACACATTTTTGTGGCTCTTATTTGGTGAACATACTCTCCAGAAGACTAAAAATATTTTCTGTTTTGTCCAAGGATACATCCTAAACATAAAGCAGGTATTAATAAATACTTATTGAATTTTAAAATATTTTTTGCAATTTCCTTATACAATTATTATCGTGAGGTTTAATTATTTCCTCTGTACTTTTATTTTTAGAAGTGTTTTAATAAAAATAATACATGAGCCTAACATGAAAGTAGAAGTCCTTCTCTCTCCAGTAAAAGTTCCCTTTATACCATTTCCCAAAACAATTGCTGTTAAAGGCTACTGTGTAATCTTCCATGATTTTCTTTGAAAATACTAATACATCTACACATATTCACCATAATGGACCATATACTATATGTCATTTTGATGCTGCTTTAAAAATCGACTTTATTTTTATAAACTGATACTAGATCTTGTGCAGCTTTTCATGTCAATACCTGTATCTCTATTACATTCTTCTCAGGGGACATTTGGGACTCCAATATTAGTGGTTTCCCATTTTTACCATTCTGCCAAATTGGTGGATTGTCATGCAGTTCTTCCTGTCCTTACTATTACACAGAACTGAGTCAAACCAATAATCTAGTTTCATCTGAAGACATATTGTTGTTGTTGAATGCTATCAAGTTGGATCGGACTCCAGGTGCACCTATGTATAACAGAACAAAGCACTACCCCACACTGTGCCATGCACACCATCTTTTTATTTTTGAGCCCATTTACACAGGCACTATGTTTCTTTTCATTTTTAGTTGTGCCACATCAGTAAAAGGAGGTCCCAAGGGCTTTACTCCATTCCTGTCTTTAAGGTCAACTCTACTTTGAGGAGCCAGCTTTTTCCCAGTCATCTTTTGAATGCCTTCCATCCTAGGGGGCTCATTTTCTGGCACTATATCTGACAGTGCTTGTCTGCTATCCACAGGTTTTCAATGGGTAATTGTTTCAGGAGTGAGCTTCCAGGTCCTTCTCCCTAGTCTGTCTTAGGCTAGAAGCTCAGACCCTGTAGGTATCTGAAAGGTACCTGTAGGTATCTGTGGCACAGCTGTAAGCATCACAGCAACACCAAAGCCCCCACAGCACAACTAGCTTACACAAACGTGAGACTTATAATGTTTAGTGGAATTTTTTTTAAAGACACATAAGTTGTTTTTGTTCCCCTCTGTGGAATTCCTAAGAAGTTAATGCTGGTTTAGAGCTTTGCTTAGACCATTTTGAAATAGCACTCACCTGAAGCGCTGAGGACAGGCCTTGGCAGATAAATTTCAGGGGGCTGTGGGCCAACCATCAGAGTCACAAAATAAGCACAATTTTTAAAATTAATAACATCATACTAAAGTGTATTGATTACATCAAATGAAAAAGGCAAATAGCACTCATAAAAGATGACATTCACATTTGCTTTAGAAAGCAACAATGTGGATTTAAAAAATTGCTTGAGTGAAAAGTATAATGTTGCAGTTTCATGTCACAAGCTGAAAAATGATTTTGTCAACATTTACATAAAATCCACACATTTATATACTGTATATTATCAAAAATCCATCACTAAATTATGAATTTTGCAAATTTAGGCTTACATTTATACTGTTGCTGGCATAATGTGATAGGATGGAATAGATATCAACTATTGAAAGGTAACATCCTCAAATAATGGACAACAGTTGTGAAAATTACAAGGATACTTGGATAGCTCAAAATTATTCAAATTATGGGTATATGGTCCTATTATCACATTTTCTTCCCTTTTTTGCTATAAGGGTAGTTAGATTTTAATGCTAGCAATACTTGATGGCTCATGTTCAAGTTATTTCATTTGCTAACCCCACACTAGCCATTTTTAGCTCATTAATTAAAATAACTTTCAAAAAAGAAAAAACAGTTTCCTCATTAGGATCTAGGCCATGATCTTACATATGACTGCCATTCTGAATTTGAGCTGTAGTGTATAGTGTAACATGTAGCTGAGAAGTGAGTAAATCCCCCTTATTCTTCGTCTATTTTCTTCCTGGCTATAACACATTTTACATGCAACCAGTTTTACTTCTACTACCCTGGATATTTTTCTGATTATGTCAACCCTTGAATGGTTCTGCATTAAACAAGCCTATCTATCATGGCTCTCTTATTTGCTTTCACAGTCCCTATAGCTCTTAAAAATGGGAGAAGGACATGGCAATCCACTCTCAGAGGCAATCCCAAAACAATCAGCCATTGAAAACCCTATGAGGGTCGCTATGAGTTGGACGTGACTCGACGGCACCTAACAATAACACAATATAGCTCTTATGTGCCTGCAGCGGTAGCCCTGTGGCATCTGATCCCGTCAGATCTCG
>VMDO01001170.1:75222-117722 GCA_007922755.1 Pedetes capensis
CCTGGATGGGAGACCGCCTAGGAACACCAGAAGCTGTAGGCTTGGGAGAAGGACCTGGCAACCCCCTCCCAAAAATCAATCTGCCATTGAAAACCCTATGAACAGCAGAGAAGCACTGACAATAGTGTTTCCCCTGTTGTACAGAGGGTCGCTATGAGTCGGATACCGACTCGACGGCACCTAACAACAACAACAACAAGCTCTTATGTAAAACAATAATATAGCAACAATAACTATAAAAACAACAATAACAAAAACAAAACAGCAAAAGCTTTCCTGGGTTAGACTTTCTAGTTCTTCAGAATAGGTAAAAAATATAAAGATTCTGCCCTCAGTAGACTATCTCAAATACAGGCTACCAGAACAAAACACACTTAGTTAAGTCATGAATCACATCTAATAAAATACTCAAAAGTAATACTGATAGATGAGAACAAATTAAGTAATGAATAGTGATCAGTAATGATGGTTTCTGATAACTGAATTTATGTCCTCTGTAGAATAAGCACAATTTTTAAAAGACTATTAAACTGGGTACAGTGGCACACACCTGTAAGTCTAGTGACTCCAGAGGTGGAGGCAGGAAGATCATGAGTTCAAGGCCAGAGACAGCCTGTGCAAGATAAAAGATATAAAAAGGGCCGGAGGTGCAGCTCAGTGAACACTTGTCAAGTATGCTTGCGGTCCTGGGTTCAGCCCCCCAGTACTGAAAAAAAGAAATAAAAAGGACCATTAAGGTCAGTAAGCTGAACCCCCACAATCTGTAGATGAGAAAGTAAAGGTTAACGAGAATTGTGTCAGACAGAGAGGTCAAATCCTGATCATTTGACTTTCAGTTCACAAGATGTTTACCCCCAAGATGAACAAACACGAGGAGAATTCCAGTGAAGCTTGGCATTGTTCTAACTTTTTACAAGACACAAACCACTTAACCTCACTTCCTTCTTTTTTGCCACCTAAATAGTTTCCAGTTACTTACATCTCTCTCCTTCTCACACATAGGTTATACCAGATTTCTGCTCTTCTGGTAGGATTCCCACTAAAATGGTTATAGTTGTAGAGATGTGACTACTAACAGGAAGAAACATTTACCAAGATGTTCTGAACTCCATGCTTTGCAAATAGCATTTTTATCTTCAAAACTTTGCAAGTTTATAAGAGATGGATCTGGCTGACAGGAATCTAATATTGATCTCAAATCAAGATTCAGTTCTGAATACCAACTGGAGCCCTGCCATCTCAATGGTGCATCCAAGTGGAGAGATTTGTCACTTTGACAAGTTGTTTATTCAAAGCTTTTGTTTGAAGGGTGGGAAAACAGCATTGCATAGAGGCCCAACAACCCCTGTCCCACAACCTTTTATTTTTCCCACCATGAATTTCCCACACGCAGAGGGCATTCTGCACACAAGAAAATAGACAGGCTTTTGGTGATGCAAAAGTGGAGGTGTTTGGTTCCTAACTGGGTAAGAATGGGGTCTGACTCATCATCGCTCCTTTACTTTGTCTAGCACAGTACTTTGCATGAACTAGATTCCTAGTAATGTTTGTTGAATGTGTATATTAGCACGGAGGTCCTTATTATTAAGATAAAACTGATGGTGCTTTCAAATTTATAAATGCATAAACTTCCCTAGTGTAGAACTGCTGGACATACTATGCAATTCCTAAGAAATACTACATCTGAAAAGCTTTGCTTTTTTCCCCTTCGATCCAGTCCCACTCAAAACATAAATATACTTCTGTATACTTGGAAATTTTTCTTATGGAAACATCCACTACTCCCCACACACAAACTTAAATAGAAAAATTAGAAATATTTGAATGCTAAGAATCATTTAATCAAAAAGGAAATTAACCAAAATGCAAAAGTACGTTATACTGAGTGTATTTGCTATAACTATGTGAGGCAACGTGAAGATGATTGGTCAAAAATGAGTTGAATGTTCATTGGCAATTGCTTTTCAGACTTCTGCTTCCTTGTCAGTAAAATAGGCATACTTACACGCCCTTTTTTGGCATAGCAAAGTGCATCTGCTTAGCACCTGGCACACACTAAGTACAGAATAGTGTTGTTGCTGTTGTTGTTAGGTGCCATAGAGTCGAGTGCGACTCATATCAGCCCTATATATGTTGTTATTGTTAGGTGCCATCAAGTCATGTCCGACTCATAGCATCCCTCATAGGGTTTTCAATGGCTGATTGTTTCGGGATTGCCTCAGGAGTGGATTCCCACATCCTTCTCCCATATTAGCAGTGCTGGGAATCAACTCAGGACCTCAGAGACTGCAGAGCGGCACTCTACCAACTGAGCTAAATCCCAGGACTAACCCTATGTATAGCAGAATGAAACATGTTCTGAGTGTGCATGTGTGTGTGCATGGGGACACTCACACACAAATGAGTCATGGCTGCTCAATGTGAATTGTACATTTTCCACTTTAACAAATGAGGTGATTTACTGAGAGAATAGAAACACCTGTGCATACGAAATCACATCACCCCATTTCTACCATAATTAGTTCACTAATTGAGCATCCAAATTTACCCAATGTGTTTGCATGTGTAATTAGCTTTGATTCATTACCAAAACCAGGCCTATGTCATGGTGCACTCTGCTATTGTATAAATTAAATTACTGAGAGATGCGTGTCTTTTGGCGCTCATTGCGCCAAAAAGAAGCAATGTGGATTATTTGTGTCACATGAAAAATAGACCTGGCTCAATGCAGAACTTTTACATTTTAAAATAGCATTAATTGAAGCTAACAGAAGTCTGCAGCAGGTGGCTCCCCATGGTCTGAAAGGGGAAATTTCCACACTTAAGGAAATTTCTGTCAGAATAAAGGAATGTTTCCCATTTTTAAACCATGCTGTCCAAAATATCTCTTAAGTTAAGAAGCCTCAAAGGTATACTTTCTCTTTAAACAACAGATTTAGAAAGGCTTTGTCCAATGAGTCCATTTCTCTCCTCAGCTGGTTGATCAGAGCCCAGCTTGCTCACTGCAGTTCATCTTCCTTCTGGCAGGAGTCTCAGAATGCAAACTTGGGCTATCTCCAAGCTCTGGGCTTGCAGTGCCGCCAAGAAACATCTTGTCTACCATATAATGTTCCAAGGGCCAAGTGGGCTTGGGCTCAATGATTGAGCATAGGACAGGGGTAGCCTTTCCCTGGCTGAATCTGTTCCCAGATGAGAAAAATGAGCTCTGTGCTCTCACTGGGGTTTCAGCTTTGAAAGGATCCACACTTTGGGGAAAAGAATGATGGAGTCCTCTAGCAGCTCCACTTCCCATGCTCTTCTAGTGACACCTTTCCTTTTCTTCTGTGGCACTTATGCCCCACTCCCTCCTGGCCTCTCCTTGTCACCTTGACAAAATCTGATTTCGGGGAAAAACCCTACCAGTTAGGATAGTTTAATGTGGGAGTTCTATGGTATTTTAAAAATGTTCAAGGCTTTGATTTCCTCAGGAAATATTTCTCTTGCACTCTCTATGTGGCAAACATCAGCAGGATGAAGGATATGTAAGACAAAAACAAGGTTTCTGGACCTAAAAGTGTTCACTACCTACAGAGATGGCGGTAGCAGAGCAGCATAGCTAAGAGTGTGAGCTCTGTGTCTGGATTACCTGGCTCCCACCTTGCGCACGTTGTACTACCCCTGCTTTTCATTCTTCTTCTGAGAAAGGAACCTATCTCTCAGAATTGGGAGAAGGAGCAAATTATTTTGAAATTTGCAACATGTGCACAGATTTATAGGCTTTGCAGGTAATGTGATTTCTTCTCATGCTTGGTTGACTTGGCTTGAATTTTCTTACAGTTAATTCCATGCACAAGGATAACACAGCATAGCTCTTAGAATGGGAAGAAGGAACCAATTATTTTGTAGCACCTCTGCTTTTCACTTTCCTCCCTGAAAACTGTGAGCTGTAGGCTAAATCTGTCTCGTCACCTGTTTTGGTACAACTTGTGAGCCATGAATGGATTTTGTACTTCTAATTAGTTTGTTGTTGTTGTTAGGTGCCACTGAGTGGGTATCCGACTCATAGCGACCCTACAGACAACAGGCGAAACATTTTATCAGTGCTTCTCAGCTACTCATAGAGTTTTCAATGGCGGATTGATTTTTGGGAATGGGTTGCCAGGTCCTTCTCTCAAGCCTACAGCGCCTGGTGTTCCCGGGTAGTCTCCCATCCAAGTACTAACCAGGCCCGACCCTGCTTAGCTTCTGAGATATGACAGGATCGGATGCCACAGTGCTATGGCTGCAGGCTCTAATTAGTTACATTCTAAATAGTTATTTAAGTACATATATAATAGCCTCAGTTTTTCCTAAAATATTTGCTTTTCTATAAAATGTTTGTTGGCTCCTGGTCTAGACCAATGTCACCTAACAGAACATTCTGCAATAATGAATATGTTCCATATCTGTAAACTCGAATACCATAGCCATTAGCCTGATGTGGGTTTTGTGCACTTAAAATATAGCTAGTGGGACTGAAGGACTGAATTTTAATCAATTTAAAATTAAATAGCTACATGTGAGTCGTGGCTATCATTTAGAGCAGCTAAAACAATTTTAAGTCTAAAGAGTCTGTGTTCTGTGCTCTTCTCTCTCGATTTAATCAACCATCCTGAGGCTGCATGAATCAAGGGGAAAGGAAGACGACACTCTTAATCAGATTTTTCAGCCTGGACTGGCTTTCACTGTCTGCTAGAAAATGCTTAATGGAAAATACTTGAAAAATGCATGTGGGCATACACTCATTTCCTCTAAAGCTGCTGCTCTGACTCTATCTATTATATCTGCCTTAGTTTGGGGTAAAGTAGTTGGCTTTTCAACTTGACCATGTCCCAAATTAAAGAAGTCTTAATCAACTTAGTGTTCAGGGCTGCAGGCAGACAAAATCTCTCTTAGCAAAGCTGTGTTTCTTTCCATGTCTCCTCAAAGCCCAGTCAACTTTAGCCACAGTTCATTTCTCTCACAAGACTGCTAAAAACAGTGAGAAGCCTCTGACACACATCATCATTATGAATTTTGCCAAACCATGTCTCGTAAGTGTAAAGTCACAGTTGGCATGGGTTCTACCTTCCAAGATTACATGACAGGATTTTGTTTTGTTTTGTTTTGTTTTTCTGCAGTATTGGGTAGTTGAGTCCAAGGTCTCAAGCACGCTAGGCAAGTGCTCTACTACTGAGCTGCACCCCCAGCTACTTTCTTATTTTTATTTTGAGACAAGGTCTTACTAAATTGCACAGTCTGCCTCTAGCCTTGAACTTGAGATCCTCCTGCCTTAGCTTCCTGAGTCACTGGGATTACAAGCATTCACCATGGAACACACGGCATAGGCGACAGTTTTGTGAAGTGTCTTGCAACAGCATAACATGGATCACCAGCTTTCTAGCCTCTGGTATCTGAGTCTTCTTTGCCCATAGCCTGACAAAATCAATATCACAAAATTTAGATTCTCTCATAGGTAGCAATTTATTTCCAAATTCTATACTGTTTCAAATTAGGTTTGTATTTATGCAATGAAGATTCAATTAACATTGGCTTTGCATGACAATTTTCTGATTTCTCATGAACTCCTAGAAATCAGTATTTATGCTCTGCTCTATGAGGTCACACAAAGAAAGATCAAGACACTGTGGATTATCCACCTTGTTGTTCCACCATCCCTAGTATGTTTTGTTTCTTTGCATCATCCAAGATGGCTGCCTACAACATCTACATTACAAGAAGCCATATTGAAGTAAATGAAAGGAAGGGGAATAGCCCCTTAGTTT
This sequence comes from Pedetes capensis, assembly GCA_007922755.1. Lineage (NCBI taxonomy): Eukaryota > Metazoa > Chordata > Mammalia > Rodentia > Pedetidae > Pedetes > Pedetes capensis. The sequence continues at coordinate 81,006 of VMDO01001170.1, forward strand.
AAGGACGTGTCTCAGAAATTTCATGCCTCACTTATTCTCACATCCTATTGGCTATAGCTTGGTCACATGGCCATACTTAGCTGTGATTGTGGGAAACATCATTTTGCAGAGTGATATCTGCTCAACTAAAAGTGAAGATCCTGTCACTAAGAGATGAGGGAAAGGGGAAAAGATATTGGAAGATACATAGCAATATCTAGACTCTGAGGATAATAAAAAGGATTGAGAGTATGAGAAATGCCACATGGAACAAGAGCAGCATACATTTAAACTACACATAACATTAATATCAGCATCTTATCTGAAAGCACTAATGGATTTCTACATTGTGTTTTAGATCTGTACATTATTTTCTCCCCTCCACAAGATTTTGAGCACCTTAAGGATAGGGACTATGTGTCATCTGCTCCTATAGGTAACCAATACCTATAAAATGAATAAGTCACTGGAATTCTGATATTTATTATCAATTCTTTCTCTCTAGGTACTTGGTAAAATTCCTAGCTAAGGAATGTTGTTGTTGTTGTTAGGTGCCGTCGAGTCGGTATCCGACTCATAGCGACCCTCATAGGGTTTTCAATGGCTGAGTGCTTCGGGATTTCCTTGGGAGTGGATTGCCAGGCCCTTCTCCCATTTTTGCGGTGCTGGGAATTGAACTCGCGGCCTCAGAGACTGCAGCGCAGTGCTCTACCCACTGAGCTAAATCCCAGCCCCAGCTAAGGAATAGATGGAGCATTACCTGGTCCAGATCCATTGCATCCATTGGTGCAGAACGGTTGGCTGGGCCCTTGGTGTACCTCATATAGTCATTTCTGTGCCTGTCATTCTCTTGCAGGAGGTCCCCTCCTGAGCATAGAACCTACCTTAGAGGGCTACATGAGTAGTGAACTATCAAGCAAGGACAAGAACACCATTCTTCTATCTCTTAACCCAGAGTTCACTCCACAAACTCATGTGCAATCAGTGTTGTTGTTAGGTGCTGTCAAGTCAAGTCTGACTCACAGTGATCCTGGGTACAGTAGAATGAAACACTCCCTGACACTGTGCCATGCCAGGCACTGTGTCAGTGCTTCTCTGATATTCATAGGGTTTTCAATGGCTGATTGTTTCAGGAGTGAGTTGCCATTTCCTTCCATTTTTGCAGTACTGTGGATCAAACCCTGGACCACAGAATGAGCAGAACAGCACTCTCCCAACTGAGCTGAACCCCAGTCCCAATCAATGTAGTAGCACATGAAGGGAGCATGTAAGAACTTCTGTCTGGTTTGGTCCCAGAATGCTTCTTGCAGAAGGTCGATTTGAACTAGACATTTTTAAAGCAGAACTTCTAAATCTTTTTTACAAGGAATCCCTGGGCAGATAGAAGAAATGGAAGAGGACTCTGTTGAGTGTGGGAATGTAACTTGAAGTAATCTTCTCTAAGGAGAAGCTTTTTAAAAGTATTTTCTTTTATTTCACTATTCATCTGTGCTTGGCATTTTTTTTTACCTGAGGACACCAAAAGCCCAGATCTCTTGGCACTGACATTGTCGTGCAGAATAGATATTAAATGAATAAGCATGTACATCAGCAAGAGAATTTCGAATTCTGCTAAGTGTTATGAAGTAAATAAAGCAACATATTCTAATATAGAACATATATATCTCTCCATGTCTCAGTTTGACTTTTATGTAAAATGGAGATAATAGAGATCTGCAATTCCAAAATTCAAATCTGAAAGTTTTGTCCTAACTTAGTTGCTGGTAATGTGACATGATCTGAATGCATTTGGCAGAGAATTAGGACCTCAAGAGCCACTTAACTTTTTAAAAAATTCTACTTAGAGCAGGAAATCCTGTGTGCCACTGCAGAAATTTTTGTGTTCATTGTAGGTTGTTTTCCCAGGATGAAATATGTATTATAAAATACAGGGAGCATGCATCATGCTACTTCTGTAGTCTGAAAAATTCTGAAATACAAAACACATCTGACCCCAGTGGTTTTCTGATAAGAGATTGAATATCTGTAGTATCTCCTTATGTGATTATTGTGAGGATTAAATGGACTAATATAGCCGAATATGATGGGAGGCTGAGGCAGGAGGATCGCAAGTTCAAGGCCAGCCGGGAATACACAGTGAAACCCTCTCAAAAATACAAAAATTAATTAATTCAAAAAAATAAAAATACATGGGTGAAGTGATATATATATATATATATACACACACGCTGTTGTTGTTGTTGTTAGCTTCCATTGAGTTAGATCCGACTCATAGCAACCCTATGTGCAGCAGAATGAAACAATTCCCAACACTGTGCCATGCACACAATCCTTTTATGTTTGAGCCATTGTTGCAGGCACTCATTTTGAGTCATGCCACATCAGGAAAAGGAGGTCCCAGGAGCTTTCCTCCATTCCCATCACTAAGGTCAACTCTACTTTGAGGAGGGCTGGTATTTAGCTCAGTTGATAGAGTGCCACTTTGCAGTCTCTGAGGTCCCGAGTTCAATTCCCAGCACTGCAAAAATGGGAGAAGGACGTGGCAATCCACTCCCAAGGCAATCCCGAAACAATCTGCCATTGAAAACCCTATGAGGGTCGCTATGAGTTGGACACAACTCAACGGCACCTAACAACAACAACAACTACTACTACTTTGAGGAAGCAACTCTTCCCGAGTCGTTTCTTGAATACCTTCCAGTCTAGAGGGCCCATTTTCTGGCAGTATATTTGACAGTGCTTCTCAGCTATTCAAAGGGTTTTCAATGGCTGATTGGTTTGGGAGTGGGCTCCCTGGTCCTTTTACCTAGTCTTAGTCTGGAAGCTCAGCTGAAACTTGTCCACCATGGGTGGCCCTGAAATACTGGTGGCATAGCTTTCAGCATCAAAACAACATGCAAGCCCCCACTGCATGACCAGCTGACAGATATGTGGGGGATATATGTATATATGCCACTTAAAATGGAGGCTGGCCAGTGGTAAATGCTCCCTAAGTACTGTTACTATCATTTTCACTATTATTACATGGGAGGGTATTTAGATTAATTGGTCAGGAAAGCCCTCTCTGAAGATGTGTCACTTGAACAGATGCCTTAGAGACTCTAATGACTTGCCTGTATGAAGAGGAGGAGAAAAGTAATTTCAGGAAGAGGGGACAGCAAGTGCCAAGTCCAAGGTGGTTACAAGCTTTGCTCAGATGCAGAACAGAAAACAGGTCAGATGACTGGTGTGTGGTTAAAGAGGGAAAAGGTGACTCAAGGTCAGAGAACTAGGCTGGAGTCAGGACATGCGCAATAGAAACCATGGGAAGGACTTTGGATTTCATTCCAAGTGTAATAGGAAGTCATTGTAGTTGATCTGGTTCATGTTTCTAGAGAATGCTCTGCTGCTGTTTGAGGAATGAATTGTAGAGGAGAGGGAGAAGCTAGGAGATTAGTGTGAAGGCTTTTGCAGTCCAGGTGAGAGCACATGACTAAATAGAATAGGGAGGTTGTAGTAATAGGAGAATAGTGGGCAGGTGCCATAGAAAAAAATAGAAATAAGGAGGAAAAGCCCACAGGCCTTATTTAAATCTTGATTCAAACAGATAAACTATAAAAAATAAAACATATGGAGTAATTTTTTAAAAACAAAAGAAGCGGGAAAAGTCCTTCTGACTAATTTTGCATTTGAATTTGTAACATGTCAATGTGTAAAGGCTAAACATTTCACAGTCATTTTCTCAGGTGTGTTAAGCCCACTGGCATAGTAGATTGAACAAATACAGGCTTGTGATAGCAATTCTGCATTCAGTGACATCACCTTGGTAGCTTGAAATTGGTCATGATGGCAATTTTACACTATGGAAACTGACAAATGTTACAAATAAGGACTTAACAAATGAAAGAGTTTTGTTGGGACTGGAGTGAGGTAATAAGAGGGAAAGACTGTTAACATTGCCAGCACACCCCTGGCTAAGGTGTGACTTTATTTTTCTATAGCTAAACTTCTTTAGTGTCTTCATTTTCCTTGATCACAAAAATCCTTAAGCTAGGAATATCTTGAGAAGGTTAGTTTGATGATTACTGTTTCAGTCACTTCATTTTTTTTAAATCAGTGAACTCAGGGATACTCCCAACTCTTCGTAGGGTCTCACACAGATTCATGGGAATAGGATGGGAAGATACCAGCTGATTCACCATTGTCCTTTATCCATATTGGCCCCCATGGAATATAACCCATCTCCCTGGTCCACACTATCACTCCTAGTAGCATTACCTATTGCCTTCTGATAGTGACATCCATGTACCCATCATGTCTTCTGACAGAAGCATAGCTGATGTTGGGGTACAGGGCCTGGGATCCTATTTTCAGGGTCCATACAAGCAGCTCGCTCTACTTCTCTCCTTTCTCTCTTCTAAAGCTCTTCCTCCTATCTTGACTCAACCTCTCATTCCTGAGTTGTGAATATTTCCTCTAAATCTCTGAGTAATATTGATGCTCCTGGAACATATACCGTATTTGTCTAATAGCTTCTTGAACCCACTGGTCTCTTGCCATATATAACAGGTATCTGAGTGTCCCAGTTAGAGTAATATAATCTTAAAAGACAGCTGGAATTCTGGTGGGAGAAGATGGTGCGGAAGATAGTACTCCAAGTGGAGGCAATTATAAGCCAGGAAGCTTGGGTTTCACACCAGGAAAAGCTGATAGATGAGATGTATCAGGCACAAAACAAGCAGACAGGGGATAAATTGTGGAAGAATTTGGATCCTGTGATAAAAACGTAGAGGTCATATTACAAAAAGAAAAAAGAAAACCAGTTTAAAGACTCGAAAGCAAGATAATGCCTGATTAGTGTTTGTGATGCTTGATGGATAATGTGGATTGGAAAAACAAGATCCTAAGAACAGGTTTTGGAGTAGACCAAGAGTGGAGTAATCTCAGTGGAAATTGTGTCCACTGAAGTGGGAAAACAAGGAGGATGTTGAGAAGGACAATGAAGGAGGTCAACTGAGCTCAGTAAATGATTTTAATGATGGAGAGGAGGAGAGAGTCTAGTGAAAGTGGGGGAAAAAGGACAGTTTTGCACCGCTAACTTCAAAAAACGTTAAGCATGTAAAGATGGGACTAAAATGTTATTTAAGATCCTTCTGAGCATGGCATGAAAAGAAAGCTGGGGAAGATTTTGCTTCCTTATCTTCTATGAGAAGAATTAAGGGAAGGAGGCATATGGTTTATCAGCTATCCCCATGATTGGTTGATGCAGTCAATTGGCAGGACAAAATCAGTAGTTGGGCTCAAGGCCTATTATAGAAACACAGCCTGGATCATTTCCTGTATAACTACTAATAAAAACTAAAACAGTGTTCTGGAGTAAAATACTGATAGAAATCCTGAAACACGAGAGAAAATCCATGATTAAGCCACTTTCTAAGGCAGCCCAGTTGAAGGTCATATCGGGATTAGCAAAGTTCTTTAGTGCTTCGCATATTACCTTTTAAGGCCTTTTTTTCCAGGGGCCCAGTGTCTCTCATGCTAAACCTGGACGCTCAAGAATCACCTTTCTGGGTAGGTTCCTATATGTCCCATTTCGCCTGAGTGACTTTTGGTTTATGCCTACAGTCTTGGGAATAATTATTAACAGCTGACTCCCATATGTGTCCTACTCCTTCAATTATATGATTGCTCTGATTACAGGTCATCTTGGCCATGACCACAAGCTACTACTCATTCCTCTCCACATTTTTCTAATGTAAACCCACTGTGTATGGAAACATCTCACCTCAAAATCATCTTGGAGGTGATATCTAAGATGTCCAAAAGCAATCCAAGAGAACCAGCTTACAGAATGGCAATGCCAAAATGGCAGGAGTATAAGTTCGATAATCAAATGTCATTTGCTAAGTGGGTGACCTTGGGAAAACCAGTTAATGCCACTGAGCTATGTCTCACTTTTATAATATAGGGATAGTGGAGCTCTCTTTCCTACTTTGAATGCTGTGAGGATCAACTATTATGAAAGACTCTTGTAATATGTTCCAAGGCAGGCTTAGCAAGTAAACATGAATTGTACTGAAGTCATAATGTGTTATTCTTCCCAGATATATCTACACTTTTAACATTCCTTGACCCCCTCCAAGTTTCAGACTTTGGCAGTTAATTGGTGATTCTTCATTGTGGCACCCCATGGAACAATGAACAGGAAAGTGCTGCTTCTACACCTTAAAGGCCATTTTGCTGGAAGATTAAGAGGTTAAATATGTAACTAAATTATTGAAAACCTGAGTGATTGGCAGATACAATCATGAGGCCAGAGTGCTGTTTACACTGTTGAGAATAAGACCTAAATTGTTGACTTTTACAATGTAGCAAAAGAGAGGCAGCAAATGTAACTTCTGAATTCTGATTCTTGATTTATCTTAGAACAATGATTTGTTCTTTCTTATATTTTCAGATGTTTCCCATGTGGATATCAAAGAGGCAATTGCTTATCTTTGTAAACATTATCCTAATTTCTGGACTCCTTGGGGCTAGATGGTTTCCTAAAACTCTGCCCTGTGATGTTTCTTTGGATATTTCAAAGACCCATGTGATCGTGGACTGCACAGACAAGCATTTGACAGAAATTCCTGAAGGAATTCCCACCAATGCCACCAACCTCACCCTTACCATTAACCACATACCACGCATCTCCCCAGACTCCTTCCACAGACTGGAACACCTCATAGAGATCGATTTCAGATGCAACTGTGTACCTCCTCGACTAGGGCCCAAAAACAACGTATGCATCAAGAGTTTGCAGATTAAGCCTGGAAGCTTTAGCGGACTCACCTATTTAAAATCCCTTTACCTGGATGGAAATCAGCTTCTAGAGATACCTCTGAATCTTCCACCCAGATTACAGCTTCTGAGCCTTGAGGCCAACAATATCTTTTCCATCAAGAAGGAGAATCTAACAGACCTGGCCAACATAGAAATACTCTACCTGGGCCAAAACTGTTACTACCGTAATCCTTGCAATGTTTCATTTTCAATTGAAAAAGATGCCTTCCTAAACCTGAGGAATTTAAAAGTGCTCTCACTGAAAGATAACAATGTTACAGCTGTCCCAACTCTTTTGCCAACTAATTTAAGAGAACTCTACCTTTACAACAACATGATTACAGAAATCCGAGAAAATGATTTTAAAAACCTCAACCAATTGCAAATTCTTGACCTAAGTGGAAATTGTCCTCGTTGTTATAATGTCCCATTTCCTTGCACACCCTGTGAAAATAATTCCCCTCTACGCATCCATGTAAACGCTTTTGATGCACTGACAGAATTAACCGTCTTGCGTCTACAGAGTAACTCTCTTCAGCGTGTGCCCCAAAGATGGTTTCAAAACACAAAGAAACTGAAAGAACTAGATCTTTCCCAAAACTACTTGGCCAAAGAAATTGAGGATGCCAGATTCTTGCATTTTCTCCCGAACCTCGTCCAATTGGATCTGTCCTTCAATTATGAACTTCAGGTCTATCAGGCATCCATAAATTTACCACGTACATTTTCTTCACTGAAAAACTTGAAAATTTTGCGGATCAGAGGCTACGTCTTTAAAGAGCTGACAAACCTCAGCCTCTCTTCCTTATATGATCTTCAAAATCTCGAAGTTCTTGATCTTGGCACGAACTTTATAAAACTTGCTAATCTCAACATATTTCAACAACTCCAAAGATTAAAAGTCATAGATCTTTCAATGAATAAAATCTCACCTTCAGGAGATTCAAGTGAAGTTGGCTTCTGCTCCAATACCAGAAGTTCTGTAGAAAGTCATGGGTTCCAGGTCCTTGAAACATTCCATTACTTCAGATATGATGAATATGCAAGGAGTTGCAGGTTCAAAAACAAAGAGACTCCTTTCTTGCCTCTTAATGAAGATTGCCACTTGTATGGGCAGACTTTAGATCTAAGTAGGAATAATATATTTTTTATCAACCCCTCTGACTTTCAGCATCTTTCTTTCCTCAAATGCCTTAACTTGTCAGGAAATGCCATTGGCCAAACTCTTAATGGCAGTGAACTCCAGCCTTTAGCAGAGCTGAAATACTTGGACTTCTCAAACAACCGACTTGATTTACTCCATTCAACAGCCTTTGAGGAGCTTCACCAATTGGAAGTTCTAGATTTAAGTAGTAATAGCCATTATTTCCAATCAGAAGGAATTACTCACATGCTAAACTTTACCAAGAACCTAAAGTTTCTGAAGAAACTGATGATGAATGACAATGATATTTCTACCTCTGCCAGTAGGACCATGGAGAGTGAATCTCTTAGAACTCTGGAATTCAGAGGAAATCACTTGGATGTTTTGTGGCGAGATGGTGATAACAGATACCTACAATTCTTTAAGAATCTGGTAAGTTTAGAGGAATTAGACATCTCTAGAAATTCCTTGAGTTTCTTGCTTCCTGAAGTTTTTGAAGGTCTGCCTCCCAACCTAAAGACTCTCTCCTTGGCCAGAAATGGGCTCAAATCTTTCAAATGGGAAAAACTCCAATTACTGAAGAATCTGGAAACTTTGGACCTTAGCCACAACCAACTACCAACTGTCCCAGAGAGATTATCCAACTGTTCCAAAAGTCTCAAGAAACTGATTCTTAACCATAATCAAATCAGGCATCTGACAAAATATTTTCTAGAAGATGCTTTCCAGTTGCGCTATCTGGACCTCAGTTCAAATAAAATCCAGATTATCCAAAAGACTAGCTTCCCAGAAAATGTCCTCAACAATCTGAAGTTGTTGCTTTTGCATCATAATCGGTTTCTGTGCACCTGTGATGCTGTGTGGTTTGTTTGGTGGGTTAATCACACAGAAGTGACTATTCCTTACTTGGCCACAGAAGTGACATGTGTGGGGCCAGGAGCACACAAAGGTCAAAGTGTGGTGTCTCTGGACCTCTATACCTGTGAAGTAGATTTGACTCACCTGATTCTGTTCTCATTTTCCCTATCTACAGCCCTCTTTCTGATGGTGGTTATGACAGCAAGTCACCTCTATTTTTGGGATGTGTGGTATTGTTATCATTTCTGTAAGGCCAAGATAAAGGGGTATCGGCGTCTCCAGTCAACAGACTCTTGCTATGATGCTTTTATCCTGTATGACACTAAAGACCCAGCTGTGACTGACTGGGTTTTGGAAGAGCTGGTGGCCAAACTGGAAGACCCAAGAGAGAAACATTTTAATTTATGCTTGGAGGAAAGGGACTGGTTACCAGGTCAGCCAGTTCTGGAAAACCTTTCCCAGAGCATACAACTTAGCAAAAAGACAGTGTTCGTCATGACAGATAAGTATGCAAATACTGAGAGTTTTAAGATAGCATTTTACTTGTCCCATCAAAGGCTCATAGATGAAAAAGTAGATGTGATTATCTTGGTGTTCCTTGAGAAGCCCCTTAAGAAGTCCAAGTTTCTCCAGCTCCGGAAGAGGCTCTGTAGCAGTTCTGTCCTTGAATGGCCGACAAATCCACAGGCTCACCCATACTTCTGGCAATGCCTGAAAAATGCTCTGGCCACAGATAATTATGTGGCCTATAGTCGAGTGTTCAAGGAAACAGCTTAGCTCATCTTTGTGAAAGGTGACTACCTAACTCACCAGGAGATGCCTGGCTGCCTTATTTGTCTCATAAATGTTTCACCAAATGAGTGTTTTGAAACCCTCCAAAAGTTAGGTTGCCTAGATTAGAAGGAAGTCAACAATGTATATGACAAAGGAGTTGAAAAGGCAGGATTTATATAATGCATCGGATCTTCCTTCTCATTTCTTTCCATCTCCATTTGCATCTGAGTCTCTCCACTCAACTGTTTTATGAAATACTGCTGGAAGGAAGGTGGCAAGGAGAGAACACAAGACTCTGATTCACCAGCAATTATGATTATTAAGTGGACACACAATCATAAAATTTAGAAGAACCACCCTTCTACCCTTAAGAAGTACTAGTATGTTACGAAGTAGGGTAAAAAAAAAAACACTCAAGTTCTGTCTATATGACACCAAACTGTGCCAGAGTTATTTTAGTGAAATAAAAACCCAATGAACTCAACAAATTGGTTCAGTATCATCTTGAGTCCCCTTTTGTGCAGACCAGATGTTGGCACTGAACAGGTGGTTGCTGCTTTGGTGCCTTTTGCTGGTTTTCCCTGGGTCTGCTAATGAGTTATGCAGGGAAAGAGAAACATCTGTATCATTAATGGTCGTGGTCTACTTACAAATGAACAAAAATAAAATGATCTGCTGCTATGAAAAATGATGCTCTTCACCTTTGATAATAATTTAACTGCCAAAATATTTTATCTGCACTACAAAATACTGTATCCAAAGTAAAGTAACCTCATCTAATGGTCTTACAAACTACTTTGTTAACTAATGCCATATATTTGTAAACATCTGCAACCTTGATGAACCAACATTGGATGGTATTGATGTTGTTGCTGTTGTTGTTGTTAGGTGCCGTCAAGTCGATATCTGACTTATAGCAACCCTCATAGGGTTTTCAGTGGCTGACTGTTTCAGGATTGCCTTAGGAGTGGATTGCCAGGACCTTCTCCCATTTTTGCAGTGCTGGTGGGACCTCAGAGACTGCATCGCAGCACTCTACCAACTGAGCTAAATCCCAGCCCCTGGTATTGATGGTGAACCCAAAAGGAGGATGAAAAGTGTGTGTGTGTGTGTGTGTGTGTGTGTGTATGTATGTATAAATATATAAATATATATATAATCTCAGGTATGGCAATTAGATGGGGGACATGATATAAATTTCTGTCATTTTGGCAGGTGGAGGAGAAGATGCAGAGGTTTCCAGACCTTAACATTGAGAAAGCATTAGTTTTAAACTTCAGCTTTCAAATTCAAAGAGAAAAAAGAGTACTAAGACATTCTTAAGACAAACTGAGTATAAATTCACATGAGTTTAAAGTGTGAAACCGGACTAACTTCTTTATGAAAGAAATTATCTACAATGTTATTTGTGCCATTTGGAAAATAGTGTGTATAGGTTGAAGTACTGGAGCATTATCTTCGCAAGAGCATTGTATTCATATGTGGAAATGCCAAAGTTTGACTTTAAGTGTAGCTGTGAATACATGGTATATGAAGTATTTCCAAAGGGCATTTAATCAATTGATAACAATTACAAATTTCCAAATTAGTCTCTGGAATGATAGAGAAGTAAACAAGTTGCTACAGTCAATTTCTCTTAGCTTGTTGTGGTTCATATGGTAGATTCTCTTCTTCTTTGGTGAAGACAAAGATAATGTAAAAAACAGTTCTTGGCCATCATAGTTTTCTTCTTTTAAAACACATAAATTCATAAAGTTTAAGCTATTTGGGGGATTTACAAACCAAAATCACTTGCAGAAAACTTAAACATCTGAAGTGGATTGAGAGGAAGGGAAACTAAAAGCAATGCAACTCTGAAACCACAGTGCACTTCAACTCGGGGTTAAGAACAGTGGTTTGATGTAGGAAAACAGCCAGGACCACAGCAACAGATGTTTTGGGTTTAATTTCTTTATTATCTTGACAAGTCACTCTTTTAACATCTGAGGGCTCTCTATGAAGTTTTGTAGGACTGGAGCTGTTCAGAGATGGTTCAGATCAAAAGCCAACACCTCAGGCTACCAAGAGAACATGACTCCTAGGAACCCCACAAAGCCCTGAATGGGGGATTTCTCTACCTCTGGTTGGCTCTGCCCCAGAAAGGTCCCCCAGGTTCTCCATAAATCCCAATCCATCCTCAAGATTTACCTTCAAGGGTGTGTCCTTTGCCCTCAGATGGACACTGCATCACGGTAAACTTGGACATCTTTAGGATCCAAGCCAAGTGGGGGGCATTGAGTTGGGCACGTGTTATGGCTGAGCAAAAGGCAAGCAAGTGTCTGCACTTTGTGGAGGAGAGAAAGGATGAATCTGATGTAGCCCCATTCCTGAGTCAGGTTCTCTAGGCTCTGGTGTCCTGTCTACTTGCAGCTATTTCTGTCTGAATACTCTTAGGTCTAGACGGTCCCTTAAATGGAGTTGGGGAATGCAGATGTAGTGACCTGAGAACATGGGCATCTTGTGCCATCTCCAACAAAAGCGTAATGAGGTAGCAAGGATACACTTCTTTCTAATGAGGCCTTTCCCCCTTTGATTAATGTCTTCCTTCTCATCCCAACCGAGGTGAACGAGAAGACCAAGTTGCACATCCTGCTAGTTATTTATGGCCCAATTTTAAAATGGGGAAAGAGCTGAGGTTGGAGCTTTCCCTCTGCCTCTTGTTCACACGCTCAGTGAGCAGGGAGCCTTGGTTATGGGAAAGATTTGTTAGGCAGGCTGTGGGAGCTCACACCTCCATGGAGATTTGGGTTAGTTATGGGATGGTAGTGTCTGATGAAAAGTTGAACCCTTGACCCTAAGGAACACTGGAAATTTATTTGTAGCATCTGAAACCCAAATAGCCAGTAGTGTGGGAGGGAAACAACCAAAAAAAAAAAAAGATTGAAGAATCTTGAAAGGAGAACACCAGGCAGAAAATTGGCCCCTTTTGCTGAGTTAATGTAATGAGAACATGAAACCAACCCCCTATCCAACCAACACAGAGAAGGGGATAGGTTAAAAAGGGGAAAAGCCCCAGAACCCTGATGAGATTGTGTGGAAAGAGACATGGTGGCATAGTCACCAAATCTGCTGGTAAGAATGAAATCACAACAGCACAGTCTCATACTGTTTTCTTTTTTTCCCATTGTTCTTTTTTATTTTGCCTCACCTTCCTTCTCAGCTTCTTTTTTAGCTCTAGACATTCACAGTAAGCCTCACATAATGCAAAAGAATGAAAACAAGACAGCCATGGTTGCAGGTGGATTCTTCTTTTTGGAAGATGGTTATGTGCGTCGTTTGAGTTGAAAGCATCTCTCTCACACACACATAGTAAATCCCCACCTGCTTCAGTGAGCATGGTCTCTCAGTGGCTTGATGAAACCTTCCCTGAATGACAATAGTTGGACTCTCTGCCACATTCAAATTCATATCCTTTCTACTTATCTCAGTTTTCAAGCATGGGAATTAAGAAACTGGATACAACCTGGTGTTCTGCCTTAAAGATGACTCTAATTTCAGGTTACAATTCATTTCTAATATGTTTGCTATAACATTTTAGTGATTTAACTTCTTAATATGTTTATCCCTGCTCCTTCTTGATGGCTGATATTAATTAAAAGTTTTAGAAAACTTCAGACTTAAAATGACGAAGGAGGTTTGTGCTACAGTGTCTCATAATGAGCACTCTCCGGAAATAGTCTGGTAGGATCTGGAGGAAAAGAGGAAGTTCTAGTATCCTTGTGGCAATTTTCAGACATCCGTAGAGTTCACCAGTGGTCAGGAGGAGGCAGGCAGTTGCTTCTACGGGCATAAAATAGTTCTTAATGTTCTTCTGGCTGGTGGTAACAGAGATGACCAACAAGGACGCCATATTGGGCAATGTTATAAGATGGAGATTCCAAGGACTTTTGTAGCAGTGAATTGCAGGAGTTGACATCTTTAGCAAAAGTTTGTGGAACCATCTACACGAATCCATGTGTAGGACAACACCACTCTGAATATCACTTCAGTTGTTTTCAGAGTTAAAACTTGGTTGCCGTCCTCCTGTAACCCCTTCAGCCAGTGGGTAACGTCCATGGGTAAGGTCTAGAGATCAATCCAATCAGACTTACTTAGTGATATGCATTAAATAAAACTGTTTGCAGCTCCTATTGCTCACTCCTAGGCCTGCATTTCACAAAATGTAGTTGCCTTTGGATTCAGGCACAACTGAAATCCCCGGGGAACATATATTCTACCATGAATTGTTTTAACCCATTACTCCTGCCCATTAACACATCATGATAGATTATTTGTGAGATGGTCAACTCTCTAAAACAGACCACCTAAGAAAAGAAAACATAGAAATCATGTTCTAATAGGGAAGATGCCCTTTACAGCAACCTCAGCTTTGATTCCTACACATGAAGGGAGGCCCATAAAGGCAATATAAGGCAAAAAGAAAGTGAAGAGGATTTGGGGAGAAGGGTGCCAGATGAAGTCACTGGTGCCAGACAGTATCTTGAGTCAGGGTTGGAGGAGGAAGAGAGAAGGAAGTAAGTCACATGTATTAAACAGCAAACACAAATTAAATGCATCATTTATTTCATTAAACTATCACACCAAGTACATGGGGCTGGTATTAATAGCTCCATCTTAAAGATAATGAGTGAGCTCAGAGATGAAGGTGTGATAGACAGGTTAGGTCAACTAACTGCCCATCCCAAATAAAACTAGCTGTGTCCAATTAGTACAACTGGTTCTCTAATTTTACCTGGGGCTGGAATCTCCTAAGGAGCTTGGAAACCATGTGCATGCCAGATATCCAGACTAGAGATTCTGATCCCTGGAACCCAGGAATCTGTACTTCTGAAGTACAGGTACTTGTGAAGCCCCAGGCCTGCAGGGCAGCTTGGGCAGCCCCTGAACTTCCCTTGGAATACCAGGGACTGCTCATACAGGAGTCACTGCAGGTGCAAAAGGCTTTGCCCCAAGGCATGCTCAAGTCTCTCTCCTGTGTAAAAACCTTGGTGCTCTTAGCCCAATGCCAGCAAGTGGAGCTGTGCTCACACCCAAATTGTTTCCCACTGGGCACTTTTTGGGGAACAGGGGGTGTAATTTATATACAACTGTCCGTTTTGTTCCAAGTTAAAGTGTAAAAACAATTTGGGCAAGAAAAATGGGGCAGATTTAGGTAGAGAGAAGGACAGATTGCCAAGCGAACCTAAATCCCATAAGGTTTCAGCAGTGGATCTGTCATTTACATTTAGGGGGGTAACTGAACATTTTTACCGTAATTTTCCTAATATCTTCTTGAATAAGTAGACACTAACTGTGGTTCTCCATGTGTGGTGTAGAGTGCCATCTAGTGGAACGTGAGGTCCCTTATGGGTGCTGATGTTCTGCTTCTGAAAGCCTTAGCTAGATCTCCAAAGTAGGATGTGGGAAGAAAATAAAGTATAAGAATTGATACAATCATCTTTTTAAAAGTATGTTTGCACCCGTTTTTATATACTCAGTGTATTAGTACAGCATGATGTAGGGGGGTGTGTTAAACATTATTACTAATCCTATTCAAAGGTCGGATCAAAATAAAAAGAAAAAAAAAGCTAAGAATGGTGTTAACATAAATGGTCTAGAAAATGCATGCAATTGTTCTGACAAGATAAAAACAAAGTTCACTACGGGAAAAAGTTTCTATCTTAAACAGAACTGGAACCCAAAGACATATATAAAATTTCACCAAGTAAATGATAGAGAAGACTTAGATGGGGAGGGTGGGATGGGGGGAGCATACAAGAGGGTAAGGGGGAACCTATATGAATAATGTACACCAAAATGCATATATGGAAATGTCACAATGAAAAGCATGTCAGAATGAATCACATTAAGGTATACATTAAAAATTTCCAATTAAAAACATTATTACTGATGGGAGGACAATATAAAGATAAATTGAAGACCACAGACTATCAAGTCTATCTTTCTACCACTTATTTCCACTGCTTTTTGCTCAAAGTTTCAAGATGGGGCTGGCCATGCGTGTCCTTGAAGATAAGTAAACCTTAGGTAATTAGGCAAGTGGCCCTCTTTTCCCTACAATACATTTTCTTTTTCTTTTTTTATATAGAACATGGCCCTCAATATTAAACTGTGGCTAAGTATCAGTGGGATTCCCCCTTACACTTCTGAAGAATCCCACCGCTAGCCCACCTACCCTATCACAACCTGCCCCCAGTCCAGAAACGGTATCTTTGAAGCCTGACATAACTTGATAGTTGGAGGGTTAGCCATCTTTTTCCTCTGACCTGATTGTCAGTTCATAAAATCTTTGCTGAATGAGCTTGATGTTTGGATATTTCACGCCTGCTTTCCACCAAGTTAACTGAGTCAAAGATGATGGAATGCACCCTTGCTGAAACAGTGTGTATGTGTCCATGTGCATATTGTATATGTGCATATGTATCTGTCCATGCAAGTTTGTGCATATATGTATGCACATATATGCAAGTGTGTGAATATTTGTTTATGTGTATGTGTGCATTGGAATTATTGATAAGGCCATGCCATCTTCCAAACAGATTAGTTGTAAACTTAAATGAGATCATCTATGAAGAGTACTCAGCATAGGGCCAGGCATGGTGGCCCACACCTGTAATTCCAACAATTTGTTAGGTAGAGGCAAGAGGACTGAGAGTTTGAGGCCAGAGGAAACCTAGAGAGACCCTATCTCAAGACAAAAAATTTAAAAAGGGTTGTGGGTGTGGCTCAGTGGTAGAGCACTTGCCTAGCATGTACAAGGACCTGGATTCAACTCAAGTACTACAAGGAAAATGGTACTCAGAATAGGGGCTGACATCTACCACGCACTTCATAAGTATTATCTTATATCATTTTTGTTTTATTACCTTAGTTATGAAATCAATTTTATTATCTCAAATACTAATTCTGTATTCCTCACACAGTGAATAGTTTTAATCTTTTTCTTTTAACAAACAGTATTTGGGAATTTTTTCTACTATCCATTTCTTCTGTGTTTAAAATTTATGGTCAACATTTCATGTACTATAATTCACATATTATATAGTTTCTTTAATTTAAAGGGCAACACTCAACTTAGCTCTTTCATTTAATATACTGCTTTGCCTACTCTTTAATTTTTCTGGATTTAAGTTGGTCAAACTTTACAGAAATGTCCCAGATACCCAGGGTTCATCTTTGTAAGCATTTTCTTAAATATAATTTTTCACTTTCCATAATTCTCTCTCTACCATAAGAAGGATGCACAATTCCTGCTTAAAACATATCTGAGGAAAATCCCTTTTGGTTGATCCAAGTTCCCAGATTTCCCCAGTTCTGCATTTTCCTGTAATTCTGGAAGAAGGAAAAAGATGAGGAGAAGGAAGAGGAGAAGAGGAGAAGGAGAAGGAGGAGAAGGAGCAGCAGCAGCAAAAGTATGAAGCAGTGCCAAATATTGGTTTGCATAAAACCCTATTATGGTTCCTTACTTATAAGACTCAGAATTGAGTTTTTCTGTTGCTCCTTTCTCCTGATGTTCCCTCTGATTCTGGGCATAATTGATCTTTTCTCTTGTTATATGTGTGCTTAAATTCTTCCAGATATAGCCTGTTTTCTTATGTTGAAGGAGACCATATCAAGGCACGTATACGAAAGTATAAAGCAGTGTCTTCTCAATGTGATAAGGAGGGCTTATATCCTCAGTAAAGGTGTTGGCCTGAGAATTTAGAATTCCACTTCATCTGAAGTTGTCAGAATTTTGGGGGTTTGAGGGCACTGGCTACTTATATCTGCATCGGGATAAGCAACATACACTGGAGAAAGGTGGGGTTAAGGGCCAGTACTTACTAAATTTGAGGGCCATCATTTGGAATTGTCATCCTTCAACTCTCCAATCCCTCCACTCAACTGAGTCGCTCCCTCCTAATTACAGGTAGAAAAGAAGGAGAAATGCAAGCCTTCAACATAGAGTGAAAGTTCCCTGTCACAGGAAGACACAGAAGGAAGGCTCCCTGTCCCTTCCCAAGGGCAAAAGAAGAAAAGAGAGGGTGCACTATGCTTATGGGTGAGCTGTGGTAGGCGAATAGGAGCCAGGAGACAGGAGTGAAGAGGAGCAGAGACCATTTCCTCACTGTCACCAATCCAATAAGTGACTCTATCTTTCATAAGAAGAGAAAAGGCAACTGGGGAAGAGGGACAATTCCTCATCCTTCCTCATTTCAGGAGTTGATGTTGAAATGTAGGAAGAAAAGAAAATTTTCCTCTACAGTACCATTCTGAGTCATCACTAAATAAATTTTCAACTAACTTGTCTATATAGGTAAATTCCCCCACGCATCTGTCAGCTTATTGTGCTGTGGGGGCTTGCGTGCTACTGTGATGCTGAAAGCTATGCCACCAGTATTTTGGATACCAGAAGGGCCACTGAAGGTGAACAGGTTTCAGCTGAGCTTCCAGACTAAGACAGATGAGGAAGAAGGACCCAGACACCCACTTCTGAAGCAATTAGCTACTGAAAACTCTATGCATAACGGAGAAGCACTGTCAAATATAGTGCCGGAAAATGAGCCCCCCAGGCTGGAAGACATTCAAGAAACAACTGGGGAAGAGTTGCCTCCTCAAAGTAGAGTTGACCTTAATGACGGCAATGGAGTAAATCCCCTGGGACCTTCGTTTGCTAATGTGGCACTACTCAAAATGAGAAGAAACATAGTGGCGGCAATAATGGGCTCAAACAAAAAGATTGTGTGCATGGCACAGTATCAGAGACTGCTTTGTTCTGTTGTAGGTAGGGTTATTATGAGTCAGACCTGACTCACCAGCCCCTAACAACAACAACATGGATAAATTACATCTATAAAACATGATTTGGTGTTTGAATTCATGAGATGAGGAAGAATCTTCTCTTTTGAGCAGAGAATAAAGCTTAGATGTTCTCCTCATTATGCATCTACTTTATAGATTGAGTCCCTACATTCAGCAGACTATAGATATAATTTGCAAGACACATTATTGTTGACTGAGTTGTATCATTTACGATCAGCATTTTTGAGGTGGTATAGAATATAGCTATGAAATTTGTAATCTCCATTTTGTAGATGTGGTATTCAGAGGCCACCAATTGCGTTCATTCATTTATTCAGTCAGTCAATAAATACTTATTGTGTCCTTACTGTGGCTCAAGCCTCAGATGTGAGAAGACACTGGTGAGCAGAAATAAAAATATTCCGTGTTCTGAGCTGGGCATGGTGGTGTATACCTGTAATCTCTGCGATTTGGGAGGTGAAGGAGGGAGGATCACAAGTTTGAGGCCAGAGGCAGCCTGCATAACTTCATGAGACCCTGTCTCAAAGTAAAAAATAAAAAATGGGCTGAGAGTGCAGTCCAGTGCTAGAACGCTTGCAAAGCATATGTGAGGCCCTGGGTTCAACCCCCAAGTACTGGAAAAAAGAAAAAGTAAAAGAGAAGAAGGAGGAGGAGGGGGGAGGAGGAGGGGGGAGGGGAGGGGGAGGAAGGAAAGAAAGAAAGAGAGAGAGAAAGAACAAACAAAAGAAAGAGAAAGATTCCCTGTTTGTCCAAAGATTATTCAGAAACTCATCAATAGGGTAATCACATTCAGGGAGATTGAATGGTATGAAGGAAAGGAAGGAAAAAGAAGGAACCTATTTGGGGATGGGAGATAGTGAGTGTATCTTAGTCATTATTGAACTTTGGGGCCTTCAAATAGCCAACTTATAGGTGCTGAGTCAGTAGCTGACTCTGACCTAGGGAGCTCAAGGAAGAAAGCTGAGCTGGACTGATGCAGTTAGGGTTTCCTGCAGCAGTGGCGCTAATGAACATCTTGGGCAGGGCCTTGTTGCTCAAACTGTGGTCCTTGGAACAGCAACAGTGGCATCAGCTGGCAGTATGGGAGGTAGTTAGATATTCAGAATGTCAGGTTCCACATCAGAGCAGCTAATTCGGAATCTGAATTTTGAAAAGAGACCCAGGTGATTCCCAGGCATGTCGTAGTTTGAGAAGTACCTCCCAATGGTGGAAATTCCAAACTTCTGCACTATTGAAAGGTGGGGGAATAAAATTCTTTGTTGGGGTCAGGTAACAGCTGTCCTGTACATTGTGGGATACTTCACAATATCCCTGGCTTCCACCTACTGCAGGCCAGGAGCGCTCCTTTCCCCAAGTTGTGACAACCCAAAATCTTTCCAGCCAATACCAAATGTCCCTTGGGAAATAAAACACAGCTTCCATCCAGAACTGAGAACCACTGGCCTAGGGACAGGGTATGGAGTAAAAGGAAAAGATGCTCAGAATTGAGCGTTGAATATTTTGAATCTTTCACAGCTGGTACATGAAGATGAACTTGAGAAAGAAAATGAAAAGAAGGAAAGAAAGAGATGGAAGAAAAAATCAGGAGAACAGTATGTAAGAAATCAATGAAGCAAGTAGGCCGCTGAGACAAAGATGTGGATTACAGTATGTCCATTTAACTCAGAGAAATACAGGTTATTGGTGACTCCAAAATGAGCTCTGTTGGTAGAGGGGGAAAGGCGAAAGTCCAGTTGGGAAGAGTTGGGAAGTGACCAGGAGGTGCAGAAATTGAGACTGGGTGCTAGTACTTTGGTGCACAGTGTGCCCCCCCCACTCCCCCCCCACACACACAGTAGCACCAGATCCCTGGGGATCTTGTTAGAAATGCACACTCTCAGGTCCCATCCCTTACCTACCAAGTCAAAATCTGCCTTTGCACAAGAACCCCAGGTTCTCAGGAAACTCTTATACCCATTAAAGTTTGAGAGACACCACTAATAGGCAATTCTTTAAATCTGGTAGTGAAGGAGAAGAAAGAAACAGACATTATACAACTGGCTTGCTACATGTGAGCGCCTTAAATATACTACTTTCTATAGATTTAAAAGAACCGCATATGGCTGAACATCTTGAATCTGTAAAAAGGAAAATGTGCAATTTACAAACTCATAAATTATAGCTCTGATTACATTCCTATTTTTGAGGTGCTTGTTAGATTCCAAATTTTATGATTTTATTAAAGGCTGGAGATTAGCTCAGTTGGGTGAGTGTTGCACTGAGCTCTCTGAAGCCCTGGGTTCGAACACTCACATCACACAAATGGGAGAAGGACCTGGCAGCCCACTCCAAAAACAATCCCCAAAACAATTAGCCATTGAAAGCCCTATGAACAGCAGAGAAGCAGGGACATAGTGCCGGGTGTGGCACAGTGTCAGGGAGTGTCTCGTTCTGTTGTACATGAGGTTGTATGAGTAGGAGCTGACTTGATGGCACCCAACAATAAAAACAATGTCTCAGGTGTTACTGAGGATCAGGTCTGGGGAACTGGTGGCAGTAATTTGGTCTCTGTGTTCTGTTTGAAAGAATTCAGAGGTAACAGAGAATATAGAGCAGAATATAGGCAAGGTTTACCATAACACAGTAGTTTGCCCTTAAGGAATAAGGACCGGCAATAGCTCAGAGCAAAGGTCTAAGCTAATCTTATAATTGCTTTTGTCTCTCCGGGAAAGAAGCTGCCTGCACCTGGACTGTTACCAGAAAACTGAGGCACCTGGAGAAGCTTGGAGAGACCTGCAGAAATCTTGATTGTTTGGGTGAAATTTCCTAAAATTAGGACACTCCCTCAAGCAAAGGAAAAGACAGAGACCAGAAGAAAAGTTAAGCAGGCTTTTACTAAACACCTTGGATAGACAGAAAAGGTGGGATCTCTGAGAGATCAGGGGCTGCAATCTTTGTTCTCCCTCTAGTTTTCTCGGAACCAGAGTAAAACAGCCATCTGCCCAGTGTGCCATCTGCCTAGTGTGCTGTGAGCGCTGGGCACAAAATTCAAGCTCTGCCTTTCCAGAAAGGTGGAGGGGAAGCCTCCTCTTACACAGGGATGTTGGGTGGTTTAGGACTTATGGAGCCTCAATCTTTGTTTTGTAAAAGGGACTTGTTTGGTATACTTCAAAAGAATGGGCCCATAGGTGAGACCTTAGAATGGCAATCCTTTGTTCATAACCAGAAAACTCAGGCAGTCATTAATCTTGGTTAGAGCCTGGGGCTCATTAGAAGAATGACTAGATGTTACCCAAACATCTTCCTTCTCAGCCCTGGGAGGTCTCATCTCAGATCATGGCTGGAAACAGGAACCATGTTGGGTTTGTGTGTGTGTGTGTGTGTGTGTGTGTGTGTGTGTGTGTGTGTGTTTGTGTTACTGGCAGCTGAACCCAGGCCCTCGGGCATACTTTCTTTTTTGCATGCCCTCTACCACTGAGCTTTTAAACTTTTCATCTTGAGATAAGGTCTTGCTAAATTACAGGGAACCTGAGATCCTCCTGCCCCCGCCTCCTCAGTTGCTGGGATTACAGGTGTGTGCCACTGCACCAGGCTAGGAACCATGTTTTTAATCCTTTTATCCCCCTCTCCTTCCTGGCCTGCTAATGTCTAACTACTTACCTATCATCCAGGATACTAGTCACTTGAACACCAAAGAACAAGCAAGAATGTCCATGAATAAACCGAAGGTGGCATAACTGTAATCAAACACAATGGGTTCTCCTCTTGGCTATTGCAAAACCTAGAAGCAAAACCAGAATATAAAAGAATGGAAGCAGGTTTATTCCCTGGAGCAGATAAGGAGAGCACTGGAGTTATTCTGAAAGCAGTGCCCTTCCCAAACAAAGAAAACATTGGGATTTTATTCAGGTAGCCCAGACATATTCATATAGGAAAGCTCAAGTGAAGATGTACGCTACTGAGCATGCTCAGTTTAAGGTAGTTCAAGAAGGAAAGATGGCAGACACATTTCTGAGCATGGTTAATTCAAATCCTGAAGCACTTGTTAAAATGGCAAACAAGAACAGTTCTGGGCATGCTTAGCTTATGCTGTCAAGAGGATGGGCAGGAGTACTTTGGGGTCTGTTCTGCTTGCATCATGAAGATGGAGGACAAGAATACTTTCGTGGGAGCTCAGCTTCTTTTTTCCAAAAATGCTTTAGAGAAAACCAAAGGAAAGGATACTTTGAAGGTGTGGTAATATAAGAGTTTGCCCCTGAGGGCACCTATTGGCCTAACTGCTACCATAACTATTTGGCCTGGTATAATCGTGCACGTCTATAATCCTAGTGGTGAAGGCAGGAGAATTGCCAGTTTGAGGCCAGCATGGAGCTACATAAGTGAGTCTTGTCTCAGATAATAAAAACAGAGCTGGGCATGAGGGTACATGTGTCTAATTCCAGGAATTTGGAAGGCATTGGACAGGAGGATAGTAAGTTTGAGGCTAGAGACAGCTTGTGTAACATAGCCAGACCCTGTCTCAAATATTAATAAATAAATAAAAATGGGCTGGGGTGCAGCCCAGTGATAGAGCACTTACAAAGTATGTGTGAGGCTCTAGGTTCAACCCCCAAGTAACACACACGTGCACACACACACAAATAATAATAATAATAAAGACATAGTGTGGCTTACGGTAAATATAATCTTGATTGATCTTTTTATCAATTGTTTGATAAACCGGTGGGAAAGCAATTGACCTCTATTGCTTTAAATTTTTGGTCTTCAATATTTTTCCCCATGCAAACACACAGGTGGGAAATGACCCTGTCCCATCAATAACAAGGGTTACAACAGCAGAGCTTTTCCAGGTGAGGATAATACTAGACTATCCCAGCAAGAAGTATCTGTTTATTGTGAGACAGTCCCAGTGGTTCAAACCTCAACGCCCCCACCTTTTACAGTGATTCTTAACTTCAGCTGCACCTTGAAATTTCCTAGGCAGCCTCAAAAATGCCCATGCCTGGGCCTCACCATGGAGGTTCTGATTTAATTGGTTTGAGCTATAGCCCGGGCTTTGGATTTTAAATCTAGGGAGTGATTCCAATGTGCAGGCAAAGTTGAGGACCACTGCTGTAGAATCATTGATCTATGGCAACTGTTTTTCAAGCAGGCAGTTAGAATCACCTGAGGAGCAAGTTAAAACTCAGACTGCTGAGTTCCACCTCAGAGTTTCTGTAGCAGTAGGTCTGGAGTGTGCCTGCAGTCGTAGCCCTCTGGCATCCGATCCCGTCATATCTCGAAAGCTAAGCAGGATCAGGCTTGGTTAGAACTTGGATGGGAGACTGCCTGGGAACACCAGGTGCTGTAGGCTTGGGAGAAGAACCCAGGAACCCACTCCCAAAAATCAATCTGCCATTGAAAACCCTATGAACAGCGGAGAAGCACTGACAATACTGTTTCACCTGTTGTACATAGGGTCACTATGAGTCAGACACCTAACAGCACCTAACAACAACAGGTTTGAAGGCAGAGTCTGGGAATTTGCATTTCTAATGAGCTGGGCCAGTTGCTGATGATACTACTGGTCTCACGGTATTGAGTGGGTCTCACCTTTCATTGGTGATAGAATCACCTGCGGATTGCTAGGTCCTGCTCTGGAGCCCCCAGATTAATATCTCTGAAGGTGGAGTCTTGACATCTGCATTTCAAATAAAAACTCACCTAGATGATTCTGATACAAGTGTTCTAAAGATGAACTTTTATTTATAACTGGGAGACAGAGTTATCTTGCAGAATGCCATCTCTTCTTTTGTTCCCATTCAAGCTGATCATAAGCTCTGTACACATTGCCTCAAGGGACATGTTCAGGATAAGCAAACTATTTGGATTATGTCTTCTAAAGGTCAAATGGTCATAGGGGATCCTGAGGGGGGAGCTGTGGAAGTATAGCTACTCAAGGATATCAGTAGGTGGTATCTAGGAAGTGCAAAGGGAGAAGGCTGCATCTCTGTCACTTTTCAAGAACTGAACAAGGCGAAGTCAAATTTAAAAATCAATTATGTCACCTCTCCACACCACTGCTCTGCTTTGTCAATCAAATCCAGAAACCATGGCCAAACCTTGGGAGGCTAGGACTCCCTCCCACCCAGTTTTGCTTCTGGAGACTTTTGTTGTTTGTTGGTAGGTGCAGTGGAGTAAGATCCTGCCCATGGGGTTTTCAATGGCTGATTGTTCTGGGATTGTTTGGGAGTGGGCTGCCACATCCTTGTCCCATTTTTGCAGTGCTGGGGACTGAACCCAGGGCCTCAGAGAGCATGGAGCAGCATCTACCAACTGAGCTAAACCCCAGCCCTTTGGAGACTTAGGTAGTATGAAAGCTCAGAGACAGAAAGGAATCTGAGTCCTAGAAAATAAAGTCATCTTTCTGCGCATTTGAATTGGTGCACTGAGAAGCACATCAGATACTTTAAAACTAAATTTCCCTGTTTGAACATTTCCACTTGGCTCTACTCCTTATGTAATCTTTGTTGTTTGTTTAGTTTTATTTTTCAAAATTTAACTTGATGGATTTAGATTATACTTTCGGAACTCTGAGCTCTATTTCATATGATTTGTAATTTATGAAATTGTCTTCCCTCCACTTTAGAATTTAGTTAAAATTCTCTACCTAAAGTGGGAGGAGCAAAAGATGACTATTTCATAGTATTTGTTTTTCTTAGGTCTTAAGCATTTTGACTCCCACAAGGCAAATTACGAATAGAAGAATTTGTTATTTTTTGAAAATGGAGTTGCCCTAACTGAAACTTCCCAACTGAAACGTTTTTTCCCTAACTGAAGCTTTTACTGCTGTTTAAAATTTTATATTGATTTTATCCTATACATTATCACATTTTTTAAAAAATCTCTTATCTGCCTGGCGAGGATGTCAGAACTACTGGGCGATGAGCGCCATCTGGTGGCAGGATGGTCTTTGTCACAAGCTGAATCTTCCAGACATTTCTCACACAGGAAGGTGGTTCTGAACTTCCTTGGCTGCCAGTACAGGAAGGAAGAAACAAAATGGCTTTCTCCAATACTATAAGCACCGCTTCTGGTAATATGAAAACTTGAAAAGGAGAGTTAGAAGGAAAGATGAAAGAAACACTTTGGAAGGAGGGAAGAAGGAATACTGAAACTTGGGAGACAGCAATCAAAGAAAGACCTAGTGGAGAACCACTCTAAATGGTAGAAACTGTCTTACCCGAATCTCCATCTCCTCACTGAGTGCTGGGCCTCAATCCTAACGATGTTCTCATGCTTTTCGGAGTGTCCTCATATATTTGAAATGATTGGCTGTCCCCCAAATCTCTGGTACTGACCCTTCAAATCAGATGCCTTCTTCCCTAGTATAAAACCTCACCTCAACCTCCCCAAGAAATCTGAGGCCACCCACCAGCACTTCTCAAATTCTCTACTCTTGGCATCAAATATGTTTTGTGTCACTAACCTGCTCACCATCCCATAAAAACTAGATTCTTCCTCCACGGACCCTGTCTGCCTTCCTTCCTATCTCCCAGCAAAAGGGGGCCATTCCCCTTCCTAAATTGTAAGCCTCTACATCACTACTGGGGCTGGGATTTCACTCAGTTGGTAGAGCACCATATGTTCTCACTCATATGTGGGAGCTGAATCTTATTTGAAGAAAAAATCCTATACATAAGTTGATATATTTAAAAAGCACCATTAAACTTAGCAAAGAAGGGACAATATAAAGAGTAGAAAGGAGGGAGGGAATAAGCAAAGGGAAGTGAAGATTGTGGAAAGTGGAATGGGGAGGAGGATTAATGTAGAGGGATAAAGGGGGAGAGGATAATCTCAATGTAAACAATACAACTTCATGAGTACATTGGAAAAATAGGGGACTGTAACCCAAATATGCACTTGAGCTTTACTACATATTAGTCATAAGGCTCCATAAACTTTGTAATTTGATAAAAGTATAACCAAAAGTGATGTAATAGTTGCATAATGAAAAAAGCCAATTCTGTGTTACTCTGTACCCCACCATAATTTACCAATAAAGGGAGAAAAAGTTTCTTTAATCCTACTAATATCACCCTCTATGTCTGCCTTTCGTTTTCACCAACATCCACAAACAGATTTGCATATCCAAAATAGAGTAATTGCAGAACTGAGACACATAGAACTGAGACAAGCTGTCCTATCAAATCTGGGTCTGTCCTCTTCCTTGGGTTACTCTTTGGCTCCTTTAATAGCTCTATTCACATAAGCCCTTTTCACCAATGCCTTTGCATGGAACCCTTTTCATAAATCCTGGCTCTGCATGAAGAACTAGTAATAGAGTAAGGAACTAAAGGCCCCTCTTCATTGTGACCAGGGTGCACACTTTCTGCCATTGCTCCTTCCTGGGAAAAGCTGTCTCCTCTTTTTTGTATGTTTATTTGTTTTAAGCAAAAATATCCACATTTTATTTTACATATGTTTGCATATGTTGTTGTTGTTGCTGTTGTTGTTGTTAGGTGCCCTAGATTTGGCTCCAACTCATAGAAACTCTCATAGGGTTATCAATGGCTGATTGTTTTGGGATTGACTCAGAAGTGGATTGTCAAGTCCTTCTTCTGATTTTGCAGTGCTGGGGATCCAACCTGGGTCCTCAGTGTAGAGCATCACTCTATCAACTGAGCTAAATCCCAGCTCATGTTTGCATATATGTACATATGTATGGAATGTTCACCTTTCTCAGTTCATGCAGTCATCTATTTTATTTTTAAGATTTAAATACACCTGTTATTTTAGAATAATTTTATATTTTCACAAAAGCTATAGATGGTACAGTGAGTTTCTGGATATCGCACATTCAGTTTCCCATATTGCTAATATCAATATCACTGTATTTGTCACAATTTTGAATGAATATTGACACATTTTTATTGATTAAACTGAATACTTTATTCAGATTTCACTAGTTTTCTCTTAATTTCCAAGATACCACATGACATGGAGTCATCACATCTCCTTAGGCTCCTGTGAGCTGTGACAGTTACTCGGATTTTTCATTGTTTTTGATGACCTTGACAATTTTGAGGAATACTGGTTAGATGTTTTTAGAATGGTCCCCAACTGGGGTTTGTTTGATGCTTTTCTCTTATTAGATTGGGGTTATGCCTTTTGAGGAGCAAGAGCCTCAGAGATGAAGTGCCATTCTCCATACATCATGTCACAGGTATCTGCTCTCAACTTGGCTTATGACTGTTGAGCATCTGCCCAACCTAATGTTTCCCAGGATTCTCTACTGTGAAGTTACATCCTCCCTTCCATATTGCACTCCTTGGAATGGAGTCATTCAGTATAGCTCCACATAAGAAGTGAGTAGTTATAAGGGGTGAATATCTACATGTATTATTTGGAATTCTTTGGTATATGAGGTTTATAATCTCATTTTTAAATTTTTTCAGCTCTCACCATTTGGATCCCATTTAGGTGGGTCCTTATTTCCCCTTAACTTGTCTCCATTCTTTTGCTTCTTAAGCACATCCTTCTTTTCTGGAACTACAAGATGTTCCAGACTTATGCTGGATATTTCCTGCCATAACTCTAGAATCAGCCATTTCTCCAAGGAGTACTAGTTTCTTTTATTGGAAAATGGTATTAGAAAGCAACATCAGAACACTAGGTTTGCTCACTGCTACTGGTGTATCAGTGCTTCTTGGTCCTTTTGGTTAAAAGAATTAGGAAATAACTATATGAATACTGCCTGCAGCCGTGGCCCTGTGGCATCTGATCCCGTCAGATCTCGGAAGCTAAGCATGGTTGGGCCTGGTTAGTACCTGGATGGGAGACCGCCTGGGAACACCAGAAGCTATAGGCTTGGGAGAAGGACCTGGCAACTCCCTCCCAAAAATCAATCTGCCATTAAAAACCCTACAAACAGCGGAGAAGCACTGACAATAGTGTTTCCCCTGTTGTACAGAGGGTCACTATGAGTAGGATACCCACTCTACGGCACCTAACAACAACAACATATGAATACTAACCTATATGTGCACACAATTCTATAGCTATTTTTATACTGACGCACACAAATTCATACTCATGTGTCCAACTCTAACTTAATACTACATGGTTCATTCTAGACCAAACCTTACTGAATCTCAACTCTATGAAGACTTTGTTTCCCAACGTGGTCTTTACCCACTGGCTGTTAGGTGCTGTTGAGTCATGTCTGACTCATAGAGACCCTCATAGGGTTTCCAATGGCAGATTGTTTTTCGGGATTGCCTCGGGAGTGGACTGCCAGGCCCTTCTCCCACTTTTGCGGTGCTGGGAATTGAACTCAGGACCTCAGAGACTGCAGCACAGCGCTCTACCAACTGAGCTAAATTCCAGCCCCTTACCCACTGGTAAGGAAGGCTAATGTTTAAAATTTACTAAGCTATAAAATATTTCCATATGACTGAAGACACAGTACCATAGTCAGACAGGCTGGTCTTGTTTCATCAGCCATCCCACTCTTATGTGGCCCTTCAGTCCTCATTGTCATCCACCAGTCTTCAACCTGACTCTAGATCTGGAGTTCAATCTTTTGGCAAGCTTTTATCCTCTTCTCTGGGTCATTTCCCCCCATGATGCTCTGGAGCTTAAGAAAACCAGAGCAGTAATCTCAAGCCTTCTCCGCTCCCATACCATGGTAGTGAGGAAAATTCCAGACCTTGCTTCTTCTCAGGACTCCAGCTAGTCTGCGAGGTAGACATTCCCTCCACTCCTGATTCTCAGGACATACCAGGGAGGTTCTATGTTTCTGCTCCTGAATCCCCCAGTGGCCCAGCTCTTTTCTGAGACCCAACCAACATGTTTTGCTGTTACACTTCTCTCTCCAGCTCAGCTTCTCTAGCCCAGATCAACTGTATCCTGTTTAAGAAATGATAAAATATGATTTTATGTGTTGTTTCCATATAGTTCCTACATTTAGAATCAGACCACAGCTATTGAAACAGCCCCCTCTTGTCTGAGCCTGCTGAGCCTTCCCTTCCCTTAGTAGTGACTGCCTCATCACCCACTTCTGGACTGAGGGAGGTCAGGGTAGAGGACACAGGTGAGTGGAAGGACTCCCATTGGCAGACTTCTGATGCTTCTCTGCCTCACTCATCCTCTTTGGTCTGGGAACCTCTATCCACACATTAGTTTGGTTTGGTGGACTTGGAAGAGCAGAACTGGCTGTCATAATGTGTGAAATCCATCATGAGAGAGAGAAATTTCATGATAATGATGAGAATTTCACAAAAGATGTGGGAAGTGACGATACAAGGCACAGCCTGAAGGAGATGAAAGCCTCATGACTATCCTCTCGTCTAAACATCCATGGAACACTTGATAGCATCTGGCTTTTCACTTGGGACATTCAAGAAGGGAGAAGTTGGAAGAACACAAGAGCAAAAGTTGAGCGGAGAGAGTTCTAATACTCATTTTCACACTATTGCACCCTTTGTCCCCAGTTCTCTCATCCATGAGATAAGGGAGCCCTTCTAGCTCCAAATTGCTATGGTTCTTTGTGACATCTTGGGCCCTTATTTGGGAAACATTTTTAAAAATTCAGAAAAGTATGGCAACTGGTTGTTGTTGTTGTTAGGTGCTGTCGAGTCGGTATCCGACTCATAGCGACCCTCATAGGGTTTTCAATGGCTGACTGTTTTCGGGATTGCCTTGGGAGTGGATTGCCAGGCCCTTCTCCCATTTTTGCAGTGCTGGGAATTGAACTCGGGACCTCAGAGACTGCAGCGCAGCGCTCTACCAACTGAGCCAAATCCCAGCCCATGGCAACTGGTAGGAAGACCAATGTTCTCAGATACTTGCTCTTTAACCCCAGATAAACTCAAGAAAAGAATTTGTAGCTGACTATGGATACTGTAACTTTGTACCTGTGCAGTCACATTTGCTATTGGAAGGAGACAGTCCTACTGATCATGTGAAATGAGCTTCTATTTGGTTTAGCTGGACCACTACATACAGTTGCACAGGTTGGCCTTTGCACAGGCCTACTTGGCCATATGGGCAGGCAAACCTGTAATTCAGCCCTCCTTCCTCTTATCCAGCTCTGTGCCCTGATTTAGATCAATATCAGCTCTCAAGAAGAGTATATTTAGCTACCTTGTTCATCCAGAGAGCCAGCATTTTGTAATAGGCACTAAGTTTTATAGGCTAACTTTGAGCTTTGAGTTGAAGTGAGAAATAATAGCACAAATGGAAAGCAATCAACTGAGGTTGGCAATGAGTGTAAAAGGGTAAGTGTAAGTCAGTGTAAATGATAATTAAGACTGAGATGGCTCAGAAACTGTGAGTTAAGGGTCTGGTATGGTTTAAATGTTGGTGTCCTTCCCAAAACTCCTGTTGAAACTTAAACCTCAGTGCACCAGTGCTAAGAGGTGAAGTCGTGAGTATTAGAGATCCCCACTCATGAATGTATAAGGCTTGAGTTCACCCCTTGCATCCTTTCCACTGTGTGAGGGAGGACACAGCATCATCCCCTCCAGAGGATGCAACAACAAGGCACCATCTTGGAAACAGAGAACAGCCTTTACCAGGCACCAAATCTGCTGGTCCCTTGACCTTGGCCTCCCAGCCTCCAGGACTGTGAGAAATACATTCTTATTGCTTATAAGTTACCCAGTCTGTGGATTTTTATCACAGCACAAGCAGACAAGGAGGGGGACCTAGGAGTGAGGGAGGAAGAGAAAGTAGGACAGGAACTGTGACTTGTGGGGATCAGCTCAGGACTGTGACAAAGACCATACCTGAGACCTGAGGCTAAGGCCTCCACCCAATCTCATTTTTCCACCCCATCTGCTTGGAGGGGCCAAGGGAAGCCACAGTGTGGCTTCAAGACATGGGGCTCCAGCCCCTGTCCCCTCAGGAGCTCTGCATTTCCATTTAAAGCCAGAATAGGAGCCCATCAGATTTGGCCTTTGTGGAAAGGAATCTTCTTGTACATTTCTTCATTCAAATCCTTTGCTTAAAATAGATTTCTTTTCCTCAACTCCTTCTATTTTGGCCATCTCTATATTTAGTGTTGATTTCTCTGTTCTTCCTCCATGACAAGCAACTGATTCTAGGCACCTGGCCTAGGCCTTGAGCCCTCTCCAGGGTTCCACGTGATTTCCAGATGCACGCAGTACCTTGTGGAAGCCCTGACAAGGGGAAGCCATTTGCTGCCTCATGAATTTTCTAGAGATCACTGATTCCAGAGGTAAAGGCTGTAGCCAAGGCAAGGTACGTCCCTGAGAGTGGCTTTCCAGGCCTTTTGAGTGCAGTAGCCAGAGTGAATGTTTATTAGGAAATAAGAGCACCCGCTGTGCGTGGCACACACTTACTTTGTGCCAGGTATTTTCTTCTAACAGTAACAAGTAAGAACATATTAAATCCTCAAAGCCACTCTGTGAGAAAGATCATGTCATTCTTATTTATCTGCATTTGGGAGAGGAGAATATTGAGGTTCCAAAAGGCTCAGCCACTGGTGAATTCAGTGTCTAGGATATTCCTGGCAGGAGTGACAAATGACAGGTCTTCTCCATTTGGAATAAAGATCTGAGTCAGCATGGATGGCCTCAAGGAGGAAAAGGAAAGGCCAGCCAAGGAGAGGCCCAAAAGCTTTGGTCTGGCAGGGCAGGGCGGGCAGAGCAGGCCTGGCGCCAAGACCAGCTTCTGGGCTTGGGCAGAGTCCAGGACTACTTAGCACGCTGAATGGAAGTTCTGGTTTGCAGCCCTGTCTGCCCTGGTGTCCATCCCAGATGGTATGGAAAAAACTGTGAGGGCTCATTTGTGGTGAACAATGAGCTCATTTTTATGCTTTGCCTGACACAGACATGAACCTGTACCTGTATATATACTTATATGGCTATACACACAACATAACTATACAAACATGTTTTGTAAGACCCCAATTGACTGCTCTATAATTGGTCTGCACTTTATGGCCTAGAAGCCAGGGCATGAGAGTCTGGATCTTCTAAGGAGGCTGACAAACTCTCTAGCCCCAAGAAATCATGCTTAGCCCACTACTACTTTCTTTATTGCTGAACAAATGTTTCAAGGGAAACCAAGAGACTGAGAGGTGGCCAGATGAGGTATTTGAGCTCCCAATCACAATGATTTTGGTTAGTCCCTGAATGTCCAGACTGTATTCTGTGATGTCTGGGGACTTGCTTTGCCAATCATGCACCCGATCTTGAATTGCCTCATGGACTTGTCCTTGGAAGTCAGTCTAGGAGTGGCTACCCAAGCCATTCTGTGAGGGCTGAAAGGCATTCCTTTATAACAGGGCTTTCCATAGTCCACAAACATATGAGTGCCACCTGTGTCTGCCCTGCCTCCATTATGCTTTCCTCACAGTTAAGGGGTATAACGCAAGACAGAACATGCTCCATTCCAAACGTTATTCCTTTGGCCAGGGGTCAGCAAAAGTTTTCCCTTTCTTCCTTCTCTCTTTCTTTCTTTCTTTCTTTCTTTCTTTCTTTCTTTCTTTCTTTCTTTCTTTCTCCTTCCTTCCTTTCTCCTTTCTTTCTTCTTTTTTCTTTCTTTCTCCTTTTTTCTTTACTTCTTTCTCTTACTTTCTCCTTCCTTCCTTTTGCATTACTGGGGGGTTGAACCCAGGGCTTCACACAGGCTTTTTGCAAGTGCGCAACTACTGAACTGCACCCTCGGCTCATTTTTTTTTTCATTTTTGTCTTTTTTTATTAGAAATTTTTAATGTACATCTTAATGTGATTCATTTTGACATGCTTTTCATTGTGACATTTCCATATATGCATTTTGATAAACATTATTCATATAGGTTACTCCTTACCCTCCCCTATGCTGCCCCCCCCTTCCCATCTAAGTTTCCCATCTAAGTCTTCTCTATCTTTTACTGAGTAGTATTTTTCTATATGTCCTTGGGTTCCAGTTCTGTTTAAGATAGAAACTTTTCCTGTAGTGGTCTTTGTTTTTATCTTGTTAGAACAATTACATGCGATTTCTAGTCCATTTATATTGACCTCATTCTTATCTCCCCCCCCCTTTTATTATGATCCGAACTTTGAATAGGATTTTTCCTTCTTGTAATTTTGAATCAGCTCCCTCATATGAGTGAGAACATGTGTTGTTTCTCTCCTTAAATAACACCGGCTGCCTCTGGCCTCGAGCTCCCAATCCTCCTGTCTCTGGCTCCTGAGTCACCAGAATTACAGGCATATGCCACTGTGCTCAGTTTAGCAAATTTCTTCTGTAAAAGGTCAGAAAACAAATATTTTAGGCTTTCTAGGCCAAGAGGCAAAAATCTGATATTATATAGGTATTTGCATAGTAAGAGAAAAATAAATTTTTATAATTATTTAATTTGTGAAAATTAAAATAATAACTAATGCAGTTTTGTAATATTTGCTTAATAATGAGAAGAATTAAATTTTTGAGGGTGATAATATTTTGATTAATTAGAGTTTGAAGTTAGTGTTTCTTTTCTTCAGATCAATTGCCAGTGTTCCTCTGTAACATTTCTTTTTCACTTCTGGGCCAGATTTGGTTCAAAGGTTACAGTTTGCTGGCCTCTGCTCTTGAGAAAATCTTCTAAGGCCTTAGCTCTGAGAGTTTCAAGTCTAATCCACTTGTCAGATCAAATCAGGGAAAGGAAATTTTCCAGCCTCGTGAAAGTTCCTCATCCTTTCACTCACTCTTTCATTCAATGAACATTTACTGAATGCACGCTATTTGCCACAAAGACTCCCAGGGGAATGACACCTCTGCACCCACAGCCTGGTGGGTGACCCACACCCACCTATGCTGCATGCTGCCTTGGAAATGTGTGAGATGAAGCTGAAGCCATGCTTATGTTCCCTGCCTGCATCTGTGAGTTATACACCCAAAGATGAGTTGGGAAATCCTAAATTCAGTACCAGTTTATGATAAAGTTTTTTTGAAAAAATACACTAAAGTTTTCTCAATGAAGCCGGGTGCAGTGGCGCACGCCTGTAATCCCAGCAGCTCGAAAGGAGGAGGCAGGAGGATCACAAGTTCGAGACCAGAGGCAGTCTGCGCAATTTAGTGGGACCCTGTCTCAAAAAGTAAAAACTGGGCTGAGGGTGCAGCTCAGTGGTCCAACACTTGCAGAGCATGCAAGCATGAGGCTCTAGGTTCAACCCCCAGTACCACACACACCAAAAAAGGTTTTCTCAATGAAAGATTTTCCTCATTTTCTCTCCCTCACTTCCCTCCAATCCTACTCTCCAGAACTAGTTGGTATTAACACTTTGGTGAGGATTTCCACTACTGCCCTAGCCACATGCACACATATGTACACACACGCATACACACAAATGCACACCAATGCACAAAAATAGCCTGTATATATAAACAGATTTTGGGTTATATTTAAATCATTTTATAAGTGACTCTTTTCCCTAATTTCAGTTTCAAAATTTTAAAGCACAGTCAATAAATGATTTGGCAACAGTGAAGAAATCACAAGTTCCTTTCTTCCCACGTGCACTTCTGCAAACCGCAGGCTAGGTTCCGCTGGTGGTTAAAGCAGCCTGTTTCAGGAAGTTTGCCGGGGCCATCTCACCACACTTTTGCTGCACAGAGGGGACCCTTCTGGGCTGCAGCAAGTGGCAGATTAAGAAGTTAGAAGAAGCCTCAGCAGAAAAGAGGTAAGCCAGGCCTATTCTTGTAGCAAAGCTTCCCAACAAAATATGATTTCTGACCTGGAAGTCTGGATCAGTGGCCACTGATGTGAACAAAGAGAGCAATACTTGGGCAAATAAGTACAAAAAGTTTAAGGATTATAAAAATACGAACTGTAGGCAAAGAGTTGTGATATTCTCTTTAGTTTGCATGGTTGTTCATATAAAGCAAATAAAAGGCAAATTTTGAAAATCAAGTGCAGTAATGATCTTACCACTTTGAAAGGGAAAACAAGGAAATTTCAAGGTAGAAAATGAGCTGGAATATTACTTTCTGGCCTTGCCAGAGGGAATGTGCTCTTCTACAAGAACAGGATTAGATGTGAGGGGGAGGCAAAAGTTTTTACCTTGCCATTTCTATAGAAAAGGACAAATTCTCTCCCTTCACATGTATGGATCAGTCTCTAGAGCCTAGTGAAGACTGGGATTAACATGATGACTGAAAGCTTAAATTGTAATTGCTACTTTTCTTCTTCAGAGTTTTAAAGTAACGTGTTACTACTTCTATAATTATTTTTCTACAGTGTCTAGACATAGCAGCTGGCCTGTTTTTGTTATTGTCAAAGATGATCATCAGACTGAAAAGCAGATAAACTTTACAAGTCTTTTCAAATGATATATTTTCCAGAAAAATCAATGAAGTTTAAGAGCAATCCAAAAATGTGATTTCAAGAGAATCTCATCCCAAATTTACCATGCTTTACCCAGTCAGTTGGTGTTTATTAAAGCCCTTGGAGTCATTTTGACAACAATGTAATGTATATTTCAGTTTTTGAAGTTAATTTTTTATACTCAATGTCTACTATGGATCTTGAAGATTGATTAATTCTGCACTAAGAGTTTATGATGCTTTACAAAATGACTGCAGTGGCCCATATGGGGTTGAACTCACTAGGCCAATGACATATGTGAAATTGCAATTGAAGTTGGTCAATTTCTATTTGATAAATTGGTGTGATGGCCAATATTAATTATATCATAAGAGAGTAGAATACAGAATCGTTGTTGTTGTTGTTAGGTGCCATCGAGTCGGTATCTGACTCATAGCGACCCTACATACAACAGGGGAATCATTATTGTCAGTGCTTCTCTGCTGTTCATAGGGTTTTCAATGGTAGATTGATTTTTGGGAGTGGGTTGCCGGGTCCTTCTCCCAAGCCTACAGGACCTGGTGTTCCCAGGCGGTCTCCAATCCAAGTACTAACCAGGCCTGACCCTGCTTAGCATCTGATATCTGAGGGGATCGGATGCCACAGAACAGTAGTAGAATTAAACTAAATTTGTAAAAACATCCACCTTGCTCCTATTGATGGAGGTCAAGGACCTATTGCTACAAATTGGAATAACAGGGAGAACTTTAAAAAATCCTGCTGTCCAGGCTGAATCCCAGACCCACAAAATGAGAATCTAACATTCCCAGGTATCTCCAATGCACAGCCAAAGTTAATTTTTTTTTTTTTTGGTCTTTTCATTAAAGAGTACACTCTTTCTTTGGGAGTGGGGAAGAAGACCTCTGAGAAGACCTGAAGCTTATTTGTTAGCCACCTTAGTTTGGTTTCAGAAAGGAAAATAGAAATTCCAGGTAGCTGTATCTGACAAGCTGAGGCTGTGGATGAGTGTGAAGTCATTTGATGGGGTCCATTTTCTTCT
>VMDO01001170.1:122722-226713 GCA_007922755.1 Pedetes capensis
TTGATATTGAGTCACAATCCATACTGAAGGCTATATTCTTTGATATTCATCAGTAAATGTTTCAAATCTTCTTCACTTTCAGAGTTGTGTCTAACATATGCAATAGAATTAGTTAAAAATGATATCTCAGTGTAATTTTTTTTCAGTACTGGAGGTTGAACTCAAGGCCTCGAGCTTGCATGCTCTGCAAGTGCTGGACCACTGAGCTGCACCCTCAGCCCATTTTTTTACTTTTTGAGACAGGGTCTCACTAAGTTATGCAGACTGTTTCTGGTCTCGAACTTGCGACCCTCCTACCTCCGTCTCCTGAGCCGCTGGGATTACAGGCATGCACCACCACACCCGGCTTCAGTGTAATTTTTGAGTGGGGTTGAATATATTTTTCTGTGTCTAAGAGATATTTATGTTTCCTTTTTATGTGAACTGTGTTAAAATATTTTTTCCACTTTTCTATTAGATTGTCTTCTCATGAAGCATAAAAGATCTCTATATATTAAATACAAACAGACTGATGAAATAGATCACAGAGTCTAGAAATAGATCCAAGAATATAAGAAAGTTAATACAAGATACAGTAAGCATATCAAATCAATGAGTAGAAAATTATTCAGTAAATGATACTGGGCCAACTAGGTCTCTATTTAGAAAACAATAATGTTGGTCTATATCTCACACTTTATGCCCAAACAATCACAGTGGGATAAGATGTATTGATGTGAGAAAATAAAATCATAAAATTATTAGAAGTAAAGATGAGGATATTGTTGTTTATAGAAGTGGATTGTGGTAGATTGATTCATTATGCCTTATACTGCCCACATACGCTCTCATTCAAGGCCATAGAGTCATTTAGTCACCATGACTTACAAACTCATTCCTCCAAAAGAACTCTCCTCTGAGTTTCAGACATAGATATGCAATTGCCTACTGGGCATTTTTATATGAATATCACAAACTAAACTCATAATCAACATGTTAAATTTAATTAGTAATATCTGCTTTCCCTTCCCCTCTACCAACAATCCTTTCCCAATGAACAGTACCGACATCCCTCCAGATGCACAGACCAGGATCCTAGAAGTCACTCTGAATGCATTCCTCTCCTTTCCAACCCCCTGCCCCTTTATCTATTTGGATGTCTCCTAAATTTACTTCTTACGTATCTCTGAAATTCAATTCTCTCTATATCCATTGCCACCAACCTAACTCAAACTACCACCACCTCACATCTGAAGTTCTGTGGCTTCTTTCCAGTGACCACTGCAGAAACAATCATGGCACTACCCTGCTTAAAACCTTCAAAGGATTCTGGGCATGGTGGCAGAGGGAGTCAGGAGGTGGAAGCAGAAGGATCTTGAGTTCAAGGCCAGTGACAGCCTCTGTAACTTAGTGAGACCCTGAATCAAAGATGAAAAATAAAAAACAGGTTGAGGGTGCAGTCCAGTGGTAGAGCACTTGCAAGGTATGTGCGAGGCCCTGGATTCAACCTCCAAGTGCTGAAAAAATAAGCCTTGCAAAACTTGCTCTTCAGATAAAGATCAAAATTCACTCTTGAAGGAATGGAGTCAGGGATTTGTTGATCAAAGTTTAAAAACTTAAGTGGGACAAAAGCAATCAATCCAAGAGATCTATTTTACAATATGGTGACTAGAGTTAATAGCTATATTCTGTATACTTGCAAATTGCTAAGAGAGTAGGATTTGGTGTTCCCACCATAAAAAACGTACATAGGGTGATGCATCTATTGATTAATTTGATTTAGCCATTCTATAATGTATACATATTTCAAAACATCATGTTTTACACTATAAATATCTACAAGTTTTAGTTGTCTATTTAAATAAATGAATAAGTAAAGCTTTAAACCCCATTTACCTTGTATTAAATCCCTGGCCTTCTTTTAGTCACTCACATTTACATAGTCATTAAGATGAGGGCTTAGCAATGTCTATTTTAAGGTAGTGATGTGAAAATCCTGAGACTCTTAACAATATCTCTATTGGTTTCCTCTTACATGCCATCCCAATCCTCTTGGCCCATTTTAATTAGCTTTTGTTGTTGTTGTTGGTAGGTGTTGTAGACTAGGGCCTGACTCATGGTGACCCTCATATGGTTTTCAATGGCTGATTGTTTCAGGATTATCACTATAGCAGGAAAAAAACAACCCAAATAAACTTATGGAAGAAGAGATTTGTTGGGTGCTCACAGTTAGAGGATCAGCCCATAATAGCAGCAGGGTAGGCATGGTGATGGTGGTAGCAGGGCCTGTGATGGTCTTCCATTATAATGACCTCATGGCAGAGCGGATCAGGAGCAGAAAGCAACCTGTGACACAGGTCTGGGATAAAAACCTCCAAAGGCCTGCCCTTAAGGAGCCACTTCTGCAAAGCTAGATCCCACCTCCCAATGTTTCCATAGCCTCCATAGACAGCACCACCAGTTGGGGACTGAACTTTAATGCACATGACCTTTGGGAGACATTTTATATTCAAACCATGACATGACCCAACCTCTCCCTCTGGACTCTGCTATCACAAGCTTTCTATGCAAACTTCAACTAGCTTTCAGAACTGGAAGTCTTATGTGTCTTGTCTCAGGCCAACAAGATGTCCTTCTTGGTTCCTATTCCAGGGTTTTTATAAAGGCACAGCATGAGAAACTCACAGGAATATACTTAGAGCCTTGACATATGCTGTTTCCTTTGCCTGGAACATTCTTGGACCCCTTTGTTGTGCCTTTTGTGTGCCCACTCAACCTTAGATTCACAGCTCAGTTTGTATTTCCTTAGAGAAGTCTTCCATAGCCCTCACAAATAGGTTAAATCCTCTTCTTTTTAGGCTCTTAACAGTATTATGTACTGCTTTTTGTCACAGTTGAAACATTCCATTGTTGTATTCGACTCATGTCTGTTTACCCAGTCAATTGTGAGCTAACAAATTGGGAGTGTAATCAAATAGACTCTGTAGGTCACCTACTAGTTGATAAATGCAGAAAAGAATCTAGAAGTAACTTTCAAATCTAGCAATGCCCAGATTGGAATTCATGGAGGCTTAGTTCTTCTGAGGTCCTCAAAGAAACATAACATTTCCTGGGTCAGGCTCCAAAGTTCCTTCCCTTCCTTAAATTCATTATCCCTTTGATGTGCCTGTGTCTCCAGGTGAGCCTAGAGGCCCATGGATGCTTCTGCAGAGCTGTATGTTTTTAAGGCCTAAATCATCTTATAAACATATTTTCCAGGTATATAAGTTTTCCATTGCTGCACAACAAATAATCCCCAGATTTAGAAGTTATAAATAAGACTCATTTACTAGCTTACCTTTCCATAAGTTAGAATCTTGGCAGGCTTCCCTGCATTTTCTGTTCCACATTTCATAAGGCTAAAATCAAGGTGTTGGCCAAACTGAGCTTTCATCTCGGGGCTCTGCCTAAAAGTTCATCTCCAATTTCACTCAAATTGCCAGTTAACTTTAGTTCCTTGCAGTTGTTGTGGGATAGCAGTCCCCCATGTCTTGGCTAGCTGCCAGCAGAGAGACACTTTCAAAAGGCTGCCTACATTCCTTGCCAACAGGCCCTTTCATCCTCACATCAGCATACTGAATGCATCCAATTCTTCTGCTTCCAATCTGTCTGACTTTTCCTTCTGCCTGCCACTAGCCAGAGAAAACTCTTTGCTGTTAAAGGTTCTCATGATTAGATCAAGCCCATCTAGACCATCTCCCATTTGCCACATAATGTGACGTAATCACAGGAGCAATACCAGGAAGCAACATTCATGGGGACCATCTTAAAAAAATTCTGCCTACCATACCATGTAAAGCAGGGCCACCTTCTAGTACAAGTTAAATTTAAGCAGCAGTACCTCAATAATGTTATACCTGAAAATAACTGCAAGCAACTCAAAATGTTTGAGAGACCTACTCTACTTTAATTTTCATCCATAAGAAACTAGCTTTGCCTTGGCTATTAAAATGGGCAGTAATTATTGGTCCTCAGAATAATGAACAGTCACATAAAAATCTTTTGTAACATTTGAGGGCATAATATATAAAAGGGTATTAGTTCACCAGACCTAAATTGTGAAAGAATTTAAAAAGAAGACACTTTTCTGGTTTAACTCATGATAAAAACATGAGTTGGATTTTAGTGAAAAATCTAGTTTAGTGAAGTTAGTCTCCATATCCAGTGAAATAAGATTTTGAAAGTTCTCTTAACTATAACTCTCAATGAAACCATTCACATTAATCTGTTGATTGCATTGTATGGTTACCAAAAGTAAGACATTTATCCCTCTATACATTAAGGAATAATTACAGGAAATGAAACACTACAAAGTGTTACAGAGGAAGCATCAAAGTGTAAGCACCATGATTTCATTAAAGAAATTTTGAAATTAGCAAATAACTAGCTATTAATGCCACTGTTTGTATGGGAAGGGACATATGAGTAGTAGTCCTTCCACAAACAATTTTTTGAGTCCTGTCTACATTTGAGGCACTGTTCTGGCATAGGAATTTCAAAGGGAAGTTGTGCAGCATGATGGTCAATGGTTAAAAACATATTTTGAAATCAAATTGGCTCAAGTCCTGGCACTACAATGTATCATCCTTCTGAAAGTTCCTTAATTCTCAGTTTGTTTCTTCATCTGCAAAATATGAACAATAATTGTGTTCCTGTGGTCCTAAATGGGAGGAAGGAAATATTTGAGAAGTACTTAACATACCACCTGACACTTTGTTTTTGTTGTTATTACCAACATACAGTGACCACTTTCTAGCCATGTAAGGAGATAAGAGGATTTCATAGGCATGATCACCATGTTGCTGTTGTTAGATGCTGTTGAGTCAGGTCCAACTCATAGCAAACTTTATAGGGTTTTCAATGGCTGATTGTTTTGGGATTGCCTTGGGAGTGAATTGCCACACCCTTCTCCCATTTTTGTGGTGCTCGAAGTTGAACTCGGGACCTCAGAGACTGTAGAGTGGCACTCCACCAACTGAGCTCAAATCCCCGCCCACCATCACCATAGAGGTATAGAGAAACTATGGGAAACACCAGTAAGAGATACAGTTGTGTAGATAAGGTGGTAATGACTTTGGCTTGAACGTCTTGGATGATACCATAATAGAAACTGGATCTAATCTCTCCTCAGGGACTGGTCAAATTTTCATCAAGAGTTATGCTAATAGGTTGATGTTACAAATCCATAGAGTGCTATGCCATAGACTTACTAATGACTCATAG
This sequence comes from Pedetes capensis, assembly GCA_007922755.1. NCBI lineage: Eukaryota > Metazoa > Chordata > Mammalia > Rodentia > Pedetidae > Pedetes > Pedetes capensis. The sequence continues at coordinate 127,964 of VMDO01001170.1, forward strand.
CCATGTTCCAGCTCAGACTCAATATGGTGGTGGGAAGTCTTGATCAATGCCTCTGCAAAAAACTTATCATCATCATAATCCCACATAGCTTCATCTTCACCTTCTTTTGGCACACTGAAGCTGAGCATAATAAAAAAACTGTAAAATGGTGATGCTAATTGGATGCAATTTATTTAACTGTTAAGAGAATTCATACGCAAAGCATCATATGAGTATGGTATAGCACTGCTAATATCATCATGAAAAGCCTGGCAATTATTGCTATTTAATATTGTGTTTCCACTTGTGGGTTTCCTCAGGAAAACATGTCCCTTCGGCCATCAGTTCTGACCTGCCTTTTCCTGCTTATCATTGGTTCCTGTGAGTCCTCCGCTGAAGCAAATTATTCTAGAAGCTATCCTTGTGATGAGAAAAAGCAAAATGTCTCTGTTATTATTGCAGAATGCAACAATCGTTGGCTAGAAGAAGTTCCCCAAACAGTGGGCAAACACGTGACCGAACTAGATCTGTCAGATAATTTCATCACGAACATAACAAAGGAATCATTTCAAGAGCTGCAAAATCTCACTAAAATAAATCTTAACCACAATGCCAATCAACAGCACCAGAATGAAAATCCCAGTAGGACTAAAACTGGCATGAAGATTGCAGATGGGGCATTCCTCAACCTGAGAAACCTAAGGGAGCTACTGCTTGAAGACAACCAGTTATACAAAATTCCCACTGGCTTACCGGAGTCTTTGAGAGAACTTAGTCTAATTCAAAACAATATAATATCTGTAACTAAAAACAACACTTTGGGACTTATGAACTTGGAAAGTCTCTATTTGAGCTGGAACTGCTATTTTGTTTGTGAAAGAACCTTTGAGGTAGAAGACGGGACATTTGAAAAGCTTACAAACTTGAAGGTGTTATCCCTATCTTTCAATACGCTTCTCCATGTGCCCCTCCAGCTACCAAGCTCCCTAACGAAACTCTTTCTGAGCAATGCCAAGATCAAAAACATCCGTGAAGGAGACTTCGAGGGATTGCGAAATTTAAGATTACTAGATTTAAGTGGAAACTGTCCAAGATGTTTCAATGCGCCATTTCCTTGCACACCGTGTGATAAGGGTGCTTCGATTGTGATACACTCGCAGGCTTTCCGAAGTCTGACTCAGCTCCGCTACCTAAACCTCTCTAGCACTTCTCTCTGGACGGTTAATCCCAGCTGGTTTGATAATATGCCTTATCTGAAAGAGTTGCATCTTGAATTCAACTATTTAGTGCAAGAAATGGCCTCTGGGGCATTTTTAACAAAACTGCCCAACTTAGAAATACTCGACTTGTCTTTTAACTATATAAAGTCAGAATATCCACAATATATTAGCATTTCTCAAAACTTCTCCATGCTTCGGTCTCTGAAGGCATTGCATTTAAGAGGTTATGTGTTCCAAGAACTTACACAAGAGCATTTCAAGCCCCTGATGGGTCTTCCAAACTTAAAGATTATCAACTTGGGTGTTAACTTTATTAAGCAAATTGATTTTACTGTTTTCCAACAGTTCCCTAACCTGCAAGTTATTTACTTGTCAGAAAACAGAATATCGCCCTTGGTGAATGATATCAGGCAGGATCGGACAAATGGTTCTTCGTTGCAAAGGCATAGCCTTAAGCCCCGCTCAACAAGTGCCAAGTTTGACCCACATTCGAATTTTTATCATAAAGACAGTCCTTTAATAAAGCCACAATGTACTACTTATGGAAAAGCCTTGGACTTAAGTTTAAATAGTATTTTCTTTATTGGGGAAAAGCAATTTGAAGGTTTTCAGGATATTATCTGCTTAAATCTGTCATCCAATGGCAACGGTCAAGCATTAAACGGAACTGAATTTTCAAAAGTGCCACAAGTGAAATATCTGGATTTGGCCAAGAATAGATTAGACTTCGATAATACCAATGCTCTCACTGAATTGCGTCACTTGGAAGTTCTAGATCTCAGCCATAATGCCCACTATTTCACAATAGCAGGGGTAACACATCGTCTAGGATTTATTCAGAATTTAACACAGCTGAAGGTTTTAAACTTGAGCTACAACAGCATTTACACTTTAACAGAAGAGAATGAACTAAAGAGCATGTCTGTGGAAGAATTAGTTTTCAGTGGAAACCGCCTTGACCTTTTGTGGAATGCTCGAGATACCAGATACTGGCCCATTTTTAAATGTCTCAGGAATCTGACACAGCTTCATTTGTCTCACAATAACCTGCCCCTAATCCCAAATGAAGCATTCCTTAACTTACCCCAGAGACTCAAGACACTATATCTAAATGATAATAAGTTAAATTTCTTCAACTGGACATTACTCCAGCATCTTCCTCACCTCCAGTGGCTTGACTTAAGTGGCAACAGACTATCCTTCATAACTAACAGCCTGTCTAAATTCACGTCTTCTCTGCAGACACTGCTACTTAGCCACAATAAGATTTCCCACCTGCCCTCCAACTTCCTTTCCGAAGCCAGCAGTCTGGTGCACCTTGATTTACGTTTCAATCAGATAAAGATCATCAACAAATTCACACTGCAAACTAAGACCACCCCTAACTTAGCCATCTTGGAACTGGGCGGGAACCCTTTTGACTGCACCTGTGATATTGGAGATTTTCGAAGATGGATGGATGAAAATCTGCACGTCACAATTCCTAGATTGGTAGATGTCATTTGTGCCAATCCTGGGGATCAAAGAGGAAAGAGTATCATGAGTCTCGAGCTCACAACGTGTGTTTCAGATACCATTGCAGCAATCCTATTTTTCTTCACATTCTTTATCACCAGCATGGTTATGCTGACTGCCCTGGCTCACCATTTGTTTTACTGGGATGTTTGGTTTATCTATCACATGTGCTTAGCTAAGATAAGAGGCTATAGGTCTATTTCTACATCCCAGTCTTTCTATGATGCTTACATTTCCTATGACACCAAAGATGCCTCTGTTACCGATTGGGTGATAAATGAACTGCGCTACCACCTTGAAGAGAGTGAAGGAAAAAGTGTTCTCCTTTGCTTAGAGGAGAGAGATTGGGACCCAGGATTAGCTGTCATTGATAACCTTATGCAGAGCATAAACCAGAGCAAGAAAACAATATTTATTTTAACCAAAAAATATACAAGAAGCTGGAATTTTAAAACAGCGTTCTACTTGGCCTTGCAGAGGCTAATGGATGAGAACATGGATGTGATTATATTTATTCTGCTGGAGCCTGTCCTCCAGCACTCGCAGTACCTGAGGCTGCGGCGGCGGATCTGTAAGAGCTCCATCCTCCAGTGGCCTGACAACCCCAAGGCCGAAGGATTGTTTTGGCAAAGTCTGAAAAATGTGGTTTTAACTGAAAATGACTCACGGTATAACCATTTGTACGTTGAATCCATTAGGCAATACTAACTGTTGAAAAGTCATGGCTCAATGCCATAATCAAAATGCAAAGCAATGACCCTTCTCACTTAGTGATGTGTTGCTATGTAACAAATGATGCCAATACTTAGTGACTTCAGGCAACCTGTAGTGGCAATCTCACAGTCCTCAAAGGTCAAGAGGCCAGGCACAGCCTAACTGGGTACTCTGCTGCAGGGTCTCTCAGAGGCTGCAATGTAGGAGTTGCATATACTTCCAAGCAGGCATTTCTGGGGTTCAGATGCACTTCCAAGCTCATGCCCATCTGGTCGTCTGCAGGATTCACTTTCTCCTGGGCTACTGGCCAAAAGCTACCTTCAGTTCCCTGTTATTTGGACTGAGGAATGCAGACGAGTGAGCTTGCCTCCTCATAGCCAGCAAGTCAGAGATGATGCTAGTAAGACTGTCACAATGGTTCATAATCCAAACAGGGAAATGCTATCCCATCACTTTGGCCATATTCTGTTTGTTAGAAGTCAGTCACAGATCCCACCAACTCCAGAGGAATGACCACCTCAGTCGAGGGAAAACAATTGGTCAAGGTAGTGGCACTTTGATCACCTTGGTCTAGGGAAAACAATCTATGATGAAGATACGTGATTGGCTCAGTTGGTCATCAATCATTTCCCTGGGACGGCCATGCAGGGACACCCTGCCATCTTGGTCATAGCTCGTAAATACCAAAAGGGGGAGATCATTGTGGGCCATCTTAGCAGTCAGTCCACTACACTTGCTTTTCAATAGTTAAGAACTTTTGCCACCATAACTAAAGGTTCTGACATTAAGTTGGTATTTTATATTATGCCATGGTTTTGTTAGTGTTTTTTTAATAATTACTTTTACAAATATTAGCTATAATGTTTGTCTTTTAAGGTTTAGATGTTATGTAAAGGCTGAAATGGATAATTTTGTAAGTGCCTTTTATTTCCTAACCATCTTATAAAAGTGTATGTCTAAACTGAAAACTTTTGGAGCATTCATTAATTCTCATTGCTATACATCTTAAAATGAATAATTTAAATATCTTCATTTTACATGAAGAATGTATAATAAATATACAGTAAGAAAATAAAGCTGTAGTATAAAAGAAATCCCCCACATGTCTGTCAGCTTGTTGTGCTGGGGGAAGGGAAAAGGGGCTTGAGTGGTGCTGTGATGCTGAAAGCTATGCCACTGGTATTTCTCATACCAGCAGGGCCACCCATGGTGGACAGGTTTCAGCTGAGCTTCCAGACTAACACAGACTACAGAGAAGGACTCAGCAGCCCACTCCCAAAACAATTAGCCATTGAAAACCATATAAATATCAAAGAAGTACCATCAAACATAATGCTGGAAAATGAGCCTTCCCCCTAGGTTGGAAGGCATTCAAGAAATGACTGGGGAAGAGTTGCCTCCTCAGTAGAGTTTACCTTAATGATGGGAATGGAGTAAATCCCCTGGAACCTGCTTTTGCTGATGTGGCATGACTCAAAATGAAAAGAAACATAGTGTCTACAACAATAGGCTCAAACAAAAAATATGGTGTGCATGGCACAATGTTGAGTAGTGTTTTGTTCTGCTGTATTTAGGGTTGCTATAACTTGGATAAAACTTGATAGCACCTAACAAAAACAACAACATAAAAGAAGTTGCCATCTATACTGGGTTTTTTGAGATTTTGAAAATATCTGTAGAAATCAGAGAGGAACCAATTTTCATATTAAGATCATTATTAATGAGAAATTAATTATATTTTATTTCATACCCAGAAAACATAAAGTCAGATATCTCCTGGTACCCTTTATATACTTCTCTCAAATAGAACAACTTTGGCACCTGTCACTACCTCTGCTATCCACTTGGTTCATCCACATTAGCCCATACTATCCTCTATCTAGTACAGATATTGCTATACTTTGAATCTAAAATGTCCCCCAAAGTTCATGTGTTTGTTTTGTTTTGTTTTTTTGTTGTACTGGGGGTTGAACCAAGGGCCTCACGCTTGCATGCTTTGCAAGTGCTGGACCACTGAGCTGGACCCCAGACCATTTCTTTTTCTTTTTTGGGACAGGGTCTCGCTATGTTATTCAGACTGCCTCTGGTTTTGAACTTGCGATCCTCCTGCCTCCACCTCCCGAGCTGCTGGGATTACAGGAGTACGCCACCGCACCCGGCAAGTTCATGTGTTTGAACGTTTGGTCCCCAGATGGTGGTGCTGTGGCGAGGCAGAGCTATGGAATTTTGAGACATGAGATTCTAGCTTTGCAGAAACAACTCCCCGAGGGTGGGCCTTTGGAGTTTACCCCAAACCTGTGGCTCCAGTTGTTCTCTCTGCTTCCTGATGGCCAAGATGTGAGGTTCTCTGCCATGGACCCTGCCATGCCTACTTTGCTGCCATGCCTCAACATCATTATGGACTGTGTTCTTCCAACCATGAACTTCTAATGAATATTTCCTCCTATAAATATGCTTTGGTCAGTTTCTCTGTCACAGCAATGCAGAAACTAACTGATACAGGTATGAATCTTGAAACATCTTATGAAATTTACCAGTGAACAACCGGAAATTTTTCAAACATAAGAAAATAAAATCTGCCCGGTGCAGTGGCACATGCCTATAACCCCAGTGGCTCATGAGGCAGAGGCAGGAGGATCACAAGTTTGAGACCAGAGGAAGTTTGCATAAATTGGCGAGACCTTGTCTCAAAAAAGAAAACAAAAAATGGGCTGATGATGCAGCTCAGTGGTCCAGCACTTGCAAAGAATGCAAGCATAAAGCCCTGGGTTCAACCCCAAGTACCCCCCCAAAAAAGAAAATCCTTTCAGAATGAAGAGATGAAGAGAAGGAAAACTTCCAATGTACTATCCTTCCTCAAGTACAGCCTCTTAGTTAATCTTGCATAACTTATCTTTCAATATGTGTTTCTAAGAAACTGTCCAAATTAGCATGTCATTATGTTATTTAATATGGAAAAAGTAAAAATCAACACATTTGCCAAGCACAATATAATTTTTTCACATTGAACCCCATTTTGTGACCGTGATAAACTTGTAGAGAGACAGTCATGGTTTTGTTTGTTGAGACATGGGGACATGTGTTAGTCAGCTCCCATTAACCCAAACAACTTATGTAAGAAAAAGTTTACTGGGAGCTCACAGTTAGAGGATCAGTCCACAATAGCAGCAAGGCATTCAGGCAAGGCAGGTATTCAGGTAGGCAGCCCAGCCATTGGCAGACAACTTTACATCTTTGTGATCAGGAAGCAGAAAGCAATTGGAGCTGTGGGTCTAGGTAAAAACCTCCAAAGGGCTGCCCCCAGCATCTCACTTCTGCAAGCTAGATTCCACCTCTCAAAGTTTCTAGTAGTCTCCACAAACAGTGCCACCAGCTGGGGATCAAACACTAAAGCACATCAAACACTGAAGTCTCTGGGACATATTTTAGATTCAAACTATGACACCCTACCCCTGGCCCCCAAAGGTCCTTGTCATCCCATAATACAAAATGTATTCAGTCCAACTTAAGAGTCTCCAAAATCTTAATAGTCTCAATCATGTCCAAAAGTCCAAGTCTAAAGTTTCCACTGAGACTCAAGACAAACTTAGCCATGTTGTTGCTGTTGTTGTTAGGTGCCGTCGAGTCAGTATCTGACTCATAGCGACCATCATAGGGTTTTCAATGGCTGTTTTGGGATTGCCTTGGGAGTGGATTGCCAGGTCCTTCTCCCATTTTTGCAGTAGTGGGAATTGAACTCGGGACCTCAGAGACTGCAGAGCAGCGCTCTACCAACTGAGCTAAATCCCAGCCCCTGCAAAACAAAACAGAAAAAAAAATTACATACTGCCAACATACAGTGGAACAGAGCCATCATTCTCATTCCAAAATGGAGGAATAGGGGTGCAAAAAGGAAAGATTGGTCCATAGTAAGACTTATAACCTTCTGGACAAACAAATCGTGTTGGTTCAAATCTGGCTTCTCACACACACAACATCATCTGGGACTTGACATCATGTGGGCTTGAACAGGCTTTGGCAGCTCTGCCCCTAGGCCGTCATTTGCAGTACACATGGCCCTCATAGGTTGACTCCACTTCTTGCCAGAAGCTTCCCTCAGCAGATGTTTCAAGTTACTGGCATCTTTAACATCATGGAGTATCCACTGCTGTGTAGGCTCTACCCTCAAAGCTACATGCATCAGCCCTTTAGGGGCTCTCTGCAGGGCACCCAACCCTGGTACACATTGCCTGGCCTGGCAGGCTATCTTCTGGAACCTTGGTGGCATCCTCTATAACCCCTTAACTTTTGCATTCTGTATGTCTGTAAAACCAGCACCACATGGATGATGCTGAGAGTTGCTGCTAGCTTGAAAGGTAACTAGTCCCTTTATGACCATAGCTGTAGTGATGGCCTCTGTACTCCCAGGCTGAAAAACCATTTCCCTGGGTGGCCCTTTTCCAGCAGGGCATCCTGGAGGTATTTGCTTTTCAGAAATGCTCCCTTCAAATGGGTTTTTGAGTTTTGTGTCCTGGAGACTTAGATGGGAAGGGTCTGGACAACTCCCTCTGTGCTCCAAAGGAATTTCTTTTGTCCCAGAGAAAAGTTTGAGGCTTCCTTTCACTTCAGCTGATCTAACAATTAAGGCTTATCTTTGTAACAAACCAGCCAAGGCTGCAGTAACCTTACACAAGGCACAGCTTTTTCCCTCTTTAAATTACACATTTTGGAGATGTTTTTTCTGTGCTTTTTGCTCCATTTTTCCTCATAAAGCAGGCTAAAAGCAGGAAGCAATAACCAACATACAGCCCAAATATTATGCCTTTTTGATGTTTCCTCCACTAAGTTAATTTGCCTATTGCTTTTAGATATAGCCTCACTCAACTCTTTAGGGCAAGGGCAGAATGCACACAAGCTCTTTTCAAGAATGTAACATGAATTGCCTCTAGTCCAATGCCAAATAGAGTCCTCATTTTCCTCTGAAACTTTGTGAGCCCCATCTGCATTTCTATCAGCAGCAGTATTCTGGTCTTCCTTCATTTCACCTGAACCTCCCCTCAAGCCCTCCAGGGGAAACTCTTCTAGACTCCTCCTGCAAACAAGTTCCAAAGGCCTAAGAACCACATGGCCAGGTTACTGGATAGCAATGATCCCCACTGTCAGCATAAATTTTCTGCATTAGTCAGAAGTACAGGGAAACCAACCCAAATAAACTTATGGAGGAAAAGATTTATTCCAAACAAACCTATGGAGGAAAAGGAGTTCACAGAGGATCCGTTAGAGAACAGGACAAATGTCTAAAAGACATAGTCAATCCATTGAACAGATATCCTAAAAAGAATGGTGAAGGGCTGTTAGAGTCCCTCCCCCAACTTAGACAGTTTGGGCTGCTGTAACAAAATACCATACACTAGGCAGCTGACAAACAATAGCAATATATTTCTCATAGTTCCACAGGCTGAAAATCTAAGATCAGGGTGTCAGCGTGGTTGGGTTCTGTTCAGGCTCTCCTGTGGACTGGAGACTGCTGACTTCACCTTGGGCCTTCGCATGGTAGACAGATGGTGAGAGAGTTCTATGCAGTTATCTCTTATAAAAGCACTAATCTCGTTCATGAGGGCTCCACCCTAATAACCTAATTACCTTCCAAAACCCCTATCTCTTAACAGCCATCATATTGAGGTTAGATTTTCAACATCTGAATTTAGAGGGACACAAATATTCATTCTATAACATCCCTATTGATGCCACATTAATTTGCTGTCTTATAGAAATAAGTTCTTCCTTATGGTCCCTAAGAGTTTTGATAAAATAAAAATGTAAGTTTTTCAGCAGCATCAAAAATTAAGAATCTGTGTGAAGCCTATGCATTTTGGAAGTGTTCTGTCAATAGAATCAAAAGTTAATGGATGTCACAGTTTTACATTCTCCTTAGCAAATATTGTCATAAAGTGATGGTAGTGAATTCAGTGATTAATAAAAATGTTTCTATATCTCATTTATTCCTCATTAAAGATACTAATGTGGGGAACTCGGATCTATGATTAATCAATGAGAAAGTCAACAGTGTTCTGTTTTCTATTATTATTTAAAATGACTGTATGCTAGTACTTGCACATAAGTTTTAAAATTCAAACTTTACAAAAGGATATACAATGAATCTTAAATATTTTCACAGCACATCATTGTTTTCCAGAGGCAGTCACTATTAAAGATTTTTTATATACCTTTCTGTATTGTAATTGTAAAGACTCAGCTGCTACAAGGAAGAGATCCAGCAATACAGAAATTTATTACACTGTCCCATCATTGTCCCAATGAGAATAGTTTAGGTTGACAGGGCAACTCTACTCTGCATGGCTGTTCAAGATCCCTGTTCCTTTCTGCTAACTCCTAGGGAACTGGCATCATCAGCATGGTCCATATTGGGTCACCACTACACTTGGGTTCCAACTTGTGGCAAGGGTCAACAGCAAGAAAGATTATACACACCAGAATCTTAAGGTCCAGGCTCACCAGTGGGACATAGCTTCTGCTCACCTTCCATTGGTAAAGACTAAATTGGCCTCACTTAACTACAAGGTATGCTGGAAAATACATCCAGCAAAAAGTCTACAACCATAGAAGAAAAGGACAACAGATTTAGTAGACAGCTAGCAGACTCTGCTACAACTTCTATAAGTTTTCAGTGGACATCTAAGATTTTAATTCCTCTTTAGCTATAAATAACAGACTTTGTAACACTGCCTTATATTTTACTTTTTTCTCTTAATATGACTTGAGGTGTATACTTTTCTGTTTAATGGAGAGACATAGCATTTCTTTGTACAAATGTACCATAAGGTATTTTCCCAGTCTTTTACTGCTGAACATTCAGATCACTTGCAAACTTTTGCCATTGTAAATAATTCCATAGCCCTTATGTCTTCATGTTAACATGCACATATATTTATAGAGTAAAATAAGTTTATAACAGTTATACTGAAAGGTTAATCTGCAGACCAATGCTGATCTGTGAACTCCATGCCACTGGTCCTTGATAAGATATAGCCATGACATCTATGACATGATCAGTGATTTGTGACAGGTGGGAAATTTTTAAAATCTCATTTTTTGCCACAGATAGTGCATTAGTACATTTTCTGTTGTTATAGTAGAATGCCTGAGACTGGATTGTTTATAAAGAAAAGAAGTTCATTTTGGCTCATAGTTCCAGAGGCTAGGAAGTCCAAGATCAAGTGGTCACAGCTGGTAAGGGCTTTGCATTGCCTTAACTCATGGTGGAAAGAAGAAAGGCAAACAGGAATGTGCAAAAGGGGCTAAACATGAGAGGCAGCGTCACTTCATAACAATTCACTCTTTGGAGAGGGAGAAGTCACTCATGTGAGAAAGGCAGTTATCCATTCATGAGAGCTCCACCCCCATGACCACACACCTCCCACAAGGCCCCACCTCCCAACATTGCTGTATTGAGAAACTAAGGTTCAAACATATGAACTTTGGAGAGACACATTCAAACCATAGCACTCTGTTCATGGCTCCCCAAATTCATGTTCTTCTCATATTGTAAAATACATTCATTCCATCCTAATAGTCCCAAATTCTCAACTCACTCCAGAATCAGCTCAAAAGTCCAAATACTCATTTTGAACATGAAATGAATTCTCATTTTGCCTCTCATTGGAAAGGCAAATTCTTTCCAATGTTGAGCTGGAAATCAAAGCAAGTTATGTATTTCTAATGTATAATGGAGAGACATCCCCATTCCTAAAGGAAGAAAGAGGCTGCAAGGAAAGAGTAACTGGCCTCAAGCAAGTCCAAAACCCACAAGAACAAGTATCATGTCTTAAAGCTGAAGCATAATCTTGCATTCCATAGGCCACTTCCTGAACACACTGGGGCAAGAGTTGGGTCCCCTAGGCCTTTGCCAGCCCTGCTCCTAGGGTTTTGTCGGGCCCCACCTACGTGGCTGCTCTCTTGGGTGGTGAGAGTTGCACACTGGCACCTGTGACTTTCCCAGGCTAGTGTAGCAAGTTGTCTGTGGTGCTATCGTCTGGGGGCCTTGTTGGCAGAGATCCTATTGCCATGGCTCCACTGGTCATTGTCCACATAGGTACTTTCTGTGGTGGCTCTGCACCTGCATCAGGTTTCTGCCTGGGCTCCCATGTAGTTCAATACATCATTGGAAATCTAAGTGCAGGCTGCCACACCTCCAGGGTTCTTTCTTCTGCGCACCTACAGCATTAGCCCCAGGTGGACACCGTCAAGGCTTACTGCTTGTGGCCTCTGGAGAGATGGTTGAACTGCACCTGAGCCCACCTGAGCTACCTGCTGAGATTCAGGGAGCAGAGGCCCCAGGCAGCCCTGGGCAGTGAGCCTGTCATGGGAAGGGCAACCTTGAAGATCTCAGAAATGCCTTCGTTCTGATGCATATCACCTTCCTTTGCCCCACTGATCTGTGTGTAGCACCTGGCTCCCTTCTACGTATGCCAGTCTCTGTGGTAATTGCTTGTTTGACTATACTCTTGCATTTTTTTGTTCTTTACATAGCCAGGTTGTAAATTTTCCAAATTTTTATGCCCTGCTTCCCTTTTAATTATAATTTTAATTATATGTTATGTTATCTTTTTACTCTCATATCTCAGTGTAAGTGGTTAAAAGCAACTATGCAGCTTTTTGAGCCTTTTGTTGCTTAAATATTTCTTCTACCAGATATACTAGTTCATCTGACTTAAGTTCCACCTTCCTTAACTCCCCAGGGCATGGGCACAATACAACCAAATTCTTTGTAACTGTAATATCAAGGATGGCCCTTAGGCTGAACACTGGGTCACACACCTATAATCCCAGTGACTCAGGAAGCAGAGACAGGAGGATCCTGAGTTTGAGGTCAGAGGCAGCCTGTGTAACTTAGCCAGACCCTGTCTCAAGACAAAAAAAGTTTAAAAAGGGCTGGAGGTGCAGCTCAGTGGTAAAGCGCTTGCAAAGTGTGCACAATGCCCTAGGTTGAACCCCTGAGCACTGAACAAAACAAAACAAAACAAAACACCAGAATGTCACTGATTCAGTTCCAAAGATGTCCCTCATTTCCATCTGAGACCTTATCAGAATGGATTTTATTGTCCATATTTCTATCAGTATTCTGGTAATGACCATTTAAGAAACCTCTAAGAAGTTCTAGAATTTTCACAATTTTCCTGTGCTGAGCCCGTGCCAGAGTTCCCATTAATGATTCATTTATGGTGATCTAGGATTTTCTTAGCCTGCTCCTCCAAACTTCCAACCTCTGCCCATTACCCAATTCCAATGCTGCTTCCCTATTTTCAGATATAGCAGATATAGCAATACCCAACTCCTGGTACCAGTTTTCTGTATCAGCCTGCTTTCTGTTGCTATGAAAGAGTACCTGTTGGTATAACAGAGACCAGGTAATTTATTAGGAAAAGAAGTTTATTTTGCCTCATGGTTATGAAGGGTGGGAAGTCCAAGGAGGGCTTTGTTCAGCCTTAACTCCTGATGGAAAGAGGAAGCACAAGCAGGAGTATACACAAGAGGTGAAGCAGGAGGGGCAGCTTTCCCTTATAACAGCCTACTCCCAAGGTAATTGATCCAATCCTGCAGGAGGGAAAACTCACTCTTAGGAACACAGTACTAGTCCATTCAGGGGGACTCTTTCCCCATGACCTAAACACCTCTTGCTAGACCTCATCTCCCAATACTGTCTCATTAAGGAATTAAGGTTCCAACACACAAACTTTTGGTGGATCCATTCAAACTACAGAAGATGGTTTGAGAAGTACTGGTCTCAAATTGGAATTACTGAGGCAAAGGGTTTATGCATCTTTTGTTCATTAATTTTTGAAACAGAGTCTCTCTGTAGCCCAGGCTGGCCTCTAACTCATGATGCTCCTGCCTCAGCCTCCTGAACGATGAAGTTACATGCCTGCACGATGAAGTTACATGCCTGCACCACCATGCCCAGCTAGGTTTATGCATTTTAAATATTTATAGATCCTGCCAAATTGTCCTTTGAAGTGGTTGCTGAAGTGTATACTCTCACTAAATGTCTTGGTATAACGATTTAAAGTGCTACAGAGTCAAGGAAAGATTGATGGTTTCTCTTTCCCAAAATAAAACAGAGCTGTGGTCAGATCCATCTTGAGGTTCCTTCTTGAGGAATTAGTAAAAATGAACAATTTGGCATGGATTTGACCTACCAATCCAAATAGGCTGTATGAACAGGTGATTTGTAGAAGCCTAGTGCCCCCCTGGCAGTATGGGTTCTCCTGAGAAGAAAGGGAGAGCTCAAAAGCATATTTAGCTTATGCTCACTCTTATAACAAAAAGTTGTTGTTGTTGTTGTTGTTGTTGTTGTTAGGTGCCATCAAGTTGGTATCCGACTCATAGGGACCCTCATAGGGTTTTCAATGGCTGTTTCAGGATTGCCTTGGGAGTGGATTGCCAGGCCCTTCTCCCATTTTTGCGGTGCTGGGAATTGAACTCAGGACCTCAGAGACTGCAGCGCAGCGCTCTACCAACTGAGCTAAATGCGAGCCCATAAAAACTACCCACGGCAAATTTTTCTGAAATGTTATTAGCTGATGGAAGTCCATGGAATGAAGAATGAGAAACCCCATGGGAAAGCATCGGTTGAGAATCACTGACATAAGTCTTACTCAGCTTGAGGTGACTAATCACCAAAGGAAGGATGGGGTGTGGAGGCTTCTCAGTGACAGGAGGGGAAAGCCTGAGACAATGAAGAGCTAATGTGAGACCCAGGACAGATGTTCACCCCTTTGCTTTTTCAGGCAGTTGCTTTAGCCTTTATTATCTTCTGGCTTAGAAAAGTAGAAACACAGGACCTGGTTCCTTAAAGCTAGAGAAGTCAACCTTCCATGATGCTAGAAATCTATCTAACATCTCAGGAAATGCTAGGGTTTCTTTGTGCTTGAATGGACATCAATATTAGAACTCCCAGCTCATCCACCTGTCCTCAGCAAAGAACACATTCAGGTAGAGAGAGGAAAGGTAGGGTCTTTCCATGAGGGAGAAACCTGTCCGCTGCCTGAGGAGTGGAACACATGGGTCCCCCTCCACATTCCCTGAAAATTTTCTTGCCAAATAGAGTCTCTCTCTCTCTCTCAGAGGAATCTCTCTCTCTCTCTCAGACGAACTCTCCATTCTTTTGAGGCAGATTGTTCCTACTTGAATATCCTGCTCTGCTCAGGCAATGAAAATCGAGCGAGCACCTATTATGTGTACTTGTGGGCACTTGTGAGAAGTCATTGGATCAATGGTGACTGATCCCCTTCGCCTTTTCCTTTTCATTATTCTCAAGACCAGGCCTCAGATGAGCATGTTTCCATGGCGTGAAAAAGGAGAAGAAAGAGAGGGCTATGGGAGGTGGACACTGAGCTGCTGCAGCCAACCTCTGTGTATGAAGAACTCTCCATGAAGAAGGGCTACCATGCTACAATGTTCCATCTGGTCCTGCCACAGTTCTTGAGACCATGCACATGTTGCTTAGTGCTATGTGCTAAGGGGGAAAGAATGTAGTCATTAACACTTTTGCTGTAATTAGATCCTTAGACCCATTCTGCTGAGAAAAACTAGGTCTCACACATTCCAAAACTTTTCTCTTTCTCAAGCCTCCATCCTCCAGTATCACAATCTTTGGTAAGAATAAACAATTGTAAGGCCTGGGATTTCATGTCTACCTCCTTCTCCAATGTAAAATTTATATTTAATGGACAAATGCTTTGAATAATTAATGTGTGTTGAATCCTAAAGTGAGGTCAAAAATGGCCAAGATTCATCATATTGGTTTGTATTACAGAAAAAGTAAATAACAGTGTAAACTGTACTTATGTTGTTGTTGTTAGGTGCCATCGAGTCGGTATCCAACTCCTAGTGACCCTGGGTACAACAGGCGAAACATTTTGTCAGTGCTTCTCTGCTGTTCATCAGGTTTTCAATGGTGGATGGATTTTGGGGAGTGGGTTTCTGGGTCCTTCTCCCAAACTGTACTTATAATGGAATAAAATTTAAAGAAATACCAAAAGCCAGAAGAGAACCCTGGAATCCTAGTTAAAGGGTTGTTTACCACCAATGCCAAAAGCCTCCTCTATCAAATGTTTCTCTCAGCTGACAATTTTCAAATGATGTAGAGAACATAAGACTCCATTAGAACGTGAAGTGGAGATCTGAATGGTAAAGAAGAGTAAGACTGGAGTGGTATTTACAAAGGAGAGGCAGGTATGTGTGCATAGCACCAGAGTTTTCAAGTAAGCAAGTTCAGCCCCAAACTGAACTGAAGTTTCACATTTCTAAACACTCTCTACTATTTGGCAGAATAGAGAAGTGGTGAAACATTTCAGCTTGGTGCTATTCGCTAATGGCATGAACCGAAAAGATGTTTTTTCTGTGGCCCAACTGATGTTAAGTCTCGAGACTTCAAGGTATTTCCAGTCCAAGTGTTGTGGACTCTACTGGCTTAACACACCCAATTTGGGGTCATCCATCTTTTTTCCTTCTTTAAAATTGATTAGTGACTTCTTTCATTAATGACAACCTGCACAAATTAGTTAATCAATGGGCAAAATATCGCACATCCATAAAATGAGATATTAATAAACCAGTAAGAGAAACAAAGTACTGCTGCAGGCAGCAACATGGATGATCGTTGAAAACATTACTCTAAGTGAAAAGAGTCTGATGTGAGAGACCACGTATTACATGATTCATTGATATGAAATGTTCTGAATAGGTAGATCCATAGAGATGGGAAGTAGACAAGTGTTTCCCAGGGGGCACAAGGATTGCAAGAAGATGAAGCCTGACCTCTAATAGGCATGGGGTTTCTTGTTGGAGGGATGCAAATGTTCTAAAGTTGACTATAGTGATGTTTGCCCAACTGAGAATATACAGACTGCCATATTTCTCTTCCATGTCCTTTTTATATGTTTTCGGTGTTTTTTCTAGCATTGCCACCTCCCCCATGTCTTAAGCTCCTGGCATTCCTCCTCCCCCCCCATGCTTCTGAAGTCTTCTCTATCAGCTTGCCTTGGCCCTCTGCTTTTTTCTTGGAGCTGGTCAATATTTTCCTGATTCCTATTTGGCACTGACCTCTGCTTGTGGGCATCTGTAAAGAACCCCGAACCACAGGAATAAGAATGCCCCGTTCTGATCAAATTACTCACTGGGTGATTTGGGGGCAATCACTCCACCTCTCCGAGCATGACCACTTATCTGTAGAATGGACTGGATGGTCTCTGATCTCTGAGTTACTTCTTTGCAGTACTAGAGGACTGAACCCAGGGCCATACACATGCTTTGCAAGTGCTCTACCACTGAGCCACACCCTCAGGCCATTTTTGACTCTTTTATCTCACTAAGTTACCCAGGCTGCCTCTGACCTCGAACTTGTGCTCCTCCTGCCTCTGCCTCTGGAGTCTCTGGGATTACAGGCATGAGCCACCATGCCAGGCTGATCTCTCAGTTCCTTTCATATATGACAATGATATTAGTCTTGAAGGCTAACACAACATGAGTGGATTAAACCATTTGAAGTTTACCATCTCCCAGTATCTGCAGGGCCATAGTTCCTCTGAAACCTATAGGGAGGATCCTTCTCCCCTCTTCTAGCCTCTGGGTTTTGCTAGCAATCCACTGTATTCCTTAGGTTGGAGATATGTCATGCCAATCTCCACCTCTGTTGTCACGTGGTTGTCCTCTCTCTCTGTCTCTCGTCTTATAAGAACATCAGCCATATTGCATTAACAGGCCACTCTACTCCACTATGACTTCATCTTCACTAATTACATTTGCAACCACTCTGTTTCCAAATGAGGTCCTGGGGAATAGGACTTCAACATGGAACCTTGGGGTAACAGAGTTCAACCCATAGCAACAACCATGGCTCAGAGGTAGATGAAAGTTGAAAATACCCTTGGGGCTAGGAGAGTCATTTATGATTGTTGGAAGAATAAAGGAAATTTCCCTGTTTGGCTGCTGATAAAGCAATTATTGTGATATGGTCAGGTTTCTACTGTTATAGTCCTTGAGCTTAAAGCCATCATAATGTTTGTTATTTCAGATACATACAAAGGAAAGTCACATGAGGCCAATTCCTCTTTTCCCTTAAGTCACTTAAGGTCAGAAATGAGCACAAAGGAAAGTCTTTATTTCTGACATTAAGTGCTTTAGGGGAAAAGAGGAATTGGTGAAGCCCCACACCTTACTCAGCAATCATGTTGTAGTCTTGGCAGAACAAGGCAAAAGTTATCTGGGTTTTTTTTTATTTGTATGCTTGTTTGCAGTACTTGGGGTTGAACCCCAGAACCTTGCATATGTTAGGCAAGTGATAGACCATCAAGCTGTACCTCCAGCTCCCTTTCAATTGTATTTTGAGACAGGGTCTCGCTAGGTTGCACAGGCTGCCTCTGGTCTCAAACTCATGATCTTCCTGCCTCAGCCTCCCAATCGCTGGGATTACAGGAATGGACACAGCACCTGGCTGATAGCTGTGCTTTGAATCTGAAGGGGACAGTTCAGGATCTTCTGTGCCAATGACTCAAAACAAAAAAACAGTCTTTATAAATGTCCCTCCAATGTGCAAAGGGTAGATACTAGAATTTAAAATTCATCAGATATTAATTGGAAAATGAAACTGAAAACTTACTTATGATCATAGAAGATAGACATTGGGAAGCTTTCTTTTTTATTATTATTTGAGCCATTTTAATTTCTGCTCTTGCATAAAACACTTTTCTAGGAATGGAGAGAAAGGATTCCTGTCCTATCTCCTCAGTCTTTTCTTCCTTTGAGATTATGTTGTTGTTGTTAGGTGCTGTCGAGTCATGTTCAACTCATAACAACACTCATAGGGTTTTCAATGGCTGATTGTTTCAGGATTACCTTGGGAGTGGATTGACACAGCCTTCTCCCATTTTGGCGGTGCTGGGAACCGAACCTGGAACCTCAGAGACTGCAGAACAGTGCTCTACCAACTGAGCCAAATCTCAGCCCTTTGAGATTATACCTGGACTATTTTAGGGACAGCTCCCTAGTTATCTCAGTAACAATGATGCCATAAACTCAAGGCTGATGTAGAGAAACATTTGGGTTGGCAAGAAAAGCTCCCAAGGCAGTTGCTCCAGCCAGAAACCTGCGACTCTCATTGACTCTTCCCTCTCACCCCTACACCCAAAGGCACATTGAGCAGTGTAGATTTGACCTCCTAAATTCCTCTCCCTTCCGTCTCCCACTTCCCTGTCCATCATCAACACCTTTAGTCTCAGCTACTGGCATCTCTCACTGGCTCCCTGGTACCCACTCTGTTCCCTCCAAGTCAGTTTCAGCAGCCAGGGTGATTCTTGGAAAAGGCATGGCTTCTTCGGAATTAAATTTAAAACCTTGGTGCCTGAGCAAGACCGGAAAGGCCCTCTGTGGCTGCCCTCTGCTGCCCCACCCCAGTCTCTGTGCTAAGCACCCGCTCCACTCAACCTTGGCTCATGCCGAAAACACAAGAAAGTCCCATTTCAGCACCTAGCGCATGGTTCTGCCCCACGGTACCTCCTCCTCCACTCTTCCCTTAGCTCATCCCTGCTCATCTACAGGGAGAGGGCAAATGGCACTTAAAGTCGCTTTCCTCCACCCTCCGAATCTCACTTTCATGGCCCTTCTTGCCATCTTCTTAACTTTTATCAGAGGTTTTGTTTGCCAGATGGTAGAGAAATGAAGAGAGTGTGTGCCACGCCTGTGCCTTTTGTTAGGCTGTAGGCTGCAGAGATCAGGGAAGATGCATTTTTTGCCCATCTCCCTATCTTCAGGATTCGTTACCATGCCTGCTATACAAGAAAGAGACTCAAAAAGAGACTTTTTTTTTTTTTTTTTTTTTTGCAGTACTGGGGGTTGAACCCAGGGCCTCGCGCTTGCATGCTGTGCAAGTACTGGACCACTGAGCTGCACCCCCAGCCCATTTTTCTTTCACTTTTTGAGCAGGGTCTCGCTAAGTTACGCAGGCTGCCTCTGGTCTCAAACTTGCGATCCTCCCGCGCCAATAAAGAGACTTTTCAAGTGACTAAATGAATGAATGACTGAGCACTGTGTCAGGTAGACATCTATGGCTGTGCCCTAGGACAGATGTGACCTGAGTGGGAGGCCACACTGTCAAATGTCACGCTGCAGCACATCTGTATGGGGGCAGGGCTTCTCCACCTTCAAGTGACTAGCAGGCTGGTTGTCTCCTGGGTGCTGTAGACCAGAGAGCCAACAGGCTTAGATGCCATGATGTGGATTCCATGCGGCTCAGAGCCTGGGCAAGAATCATTTTGATTCTGCTCTGAATGTTGGGCTGTGGTTCAGAAGAAGCACAGCATAGACCAAGAGGAAGGCAAGAGAAGATGTCACAAAACAGAAGAAGTAAACAAGTTGACTGCAACGATGTGGAGATTGTGTGATGGTCTGGAAACAAATATGTAGTTTACAGGTTCTATGGTGCCATCCAAAGCAGAATTCCCCCAAGTTCATTCTACATCGTGTTATATGTACTCCATGAAAAATTCTCCTTAGATCAAATAGGCTTGGGAACTACCGGTCCTTACAGTATTTCTAATATGCACTGTAGCCTGCAGGCTTAGCACTGTGGCATTCAATCCCATCAGATCTCGGAAGCTAAGCAGGGTCAGACCTCATTAGTACTTGGATGGGAGACTGCCTGGGAACACCACATACTGTAGACTTGGGAGATGACCCAGCAACCCACTCCCAAAAATCAGTCAACCATTGAAAACCCTATGGATAGCAGGGAAGCACTAACAATAATGTTTCGCCTGTTGTATGTAGGGTCGCTATGAGTTGGTTACCGACTCGATGGCACCTAACAACAACATGCACTGTGATCTCCAAAAGGGAACTGTGTCATACTCTGTCCTAAACTTATTTTTTGACCATGGATTTTTTTTTGCAAGGCATGTCCGAGAACTAATATTCATTCTTTCTCTGTCTTCCGCAATGCTGATTTGAAGGCCTGAGGGAGGGTCCCCCAGCCGGGCGAGCCCCTGCAAATGCTCTCAGGTATGTAGTGACAGTCACTATTCTGATATGGACTGTTCTGTTTTAAAAGCAAGGGGAAAAATCCAGGCCATGTGCCCTGAGGCCTCTATATTCAGCTGATTAACTCTTTGAACTGATCTTACTAGGTCTCCAGAGGGGCCATTATTGCTTCCAAAGAGACAGGTTACAACAAGGCAGATTATAATTCAGAGGTTGTGTACAATAAAAGTATTAAAATGGTAGTTCTTCTTTGGCTTAGGGTGAAGAAGCTAATATTCATTTCTAAAACATCACTAGCCATATAAAGGATAATTTCAGCACTTGACAGAAACAGGAAACTGACACAAGATCTCCATCGACTTGGCTAGACTTTGCTGTGGCTCAATGGGTTCTCCAGCAACTTACTGGGGAAATACTATGCTTTCAAAGATGTTTAATCCAGTGGGAATGACTGAAGCAATTAGTCTCTGCTCTTGAAAGAATATCTCCCTTTGAATCAGTAAACCAGATCCAATTAAGGTTGGATACTCTAGAGATGATACTGTTTACATTGAAAAGTAACATGAAAATGTGTATGTAGTTAGAACATACACATGGAGATTCATATGAAGAAGTGTCTCTATATAGTTAGAGACGGTCATTATTAACTCTCTAGTAAGTATAACGGGCTGGAGGTTAGCTCAGTTGGTATAGTGCTACTCTGTGCTCTCTGAGGGCCTGGGTTTGCTCCTTAGCACCACAAAAACGGGAGAAGGACCCAGCAGCCCACTCCCAAAACAACCATCCATCAAAAACCCTATGAATAGCAGAGAAGCATTGACATAGTGCCAGGCATGGCACAGTGTCAGGCAGTGTTTCATTCTGTTGTACACTAGGTCGCTATGAGTCAAACCCGACTTGACAGCACCTAACAACAACAGTAAGTATAAAGAAATTAAGGGAATAATGAAGAAAATGAAAGCATGATGCAGTAGTTTTTCTATTAAGTAATAATGAAGATGATTGAGTGGAACTTTCAAAAGCAAGTTTAAATTGTCTTTCAGCATACCAATCCTTCTTTTACAAAGCCTGTGTAATTAGAATAAATTTTCCCATAATATACACAGCACATGAAGTTTAAACATTTCATGTACACCTTTGTTGAAGGGTTAGTAATTTGGGTTTATGTTGAGCCAGAAATCTTTCTTCCTAAATATTCCCAAATATTCCTTCCTTTATATCCTGCCCACCAGGCACTGTGCTGGACATGGAGAACTTGAAAGGGAAAATGCAAGGTTCCTGAACTCCACAAACCCAAACTCAGGTGGGGATGATCCTAGACTATAATAGGGAGGAGTGCTCCACTAGGCTGGTGAGAATGATAAAAAAAGACATGAATCAGAAGGATGTTATGATGCAGTAGTTTTTCTATTTCTTAAAGTCCATGTCTCTCTCCAACAGCGACAGGTTATAAAACCTGCTCATGTTTGCCTTTAAACATGGGAAAAACACAAGAGGGTCTATGTATCTCTTTTCCCCAAAGTAGCAAGTTGGACTGGGGGAGAAAATGAGACGTTCACTGGTGTTTATGTGCACCTCAGTCTTATGTATATTTCTTGACGCGCGATTACTGCTGCTCCAGCTCTCCCTTGCCGGCAGCCATTTTCACATGTGGCCAATGGAGCCCGCAAACAGTTGTAGGTATGGTAGGTAAACCCACACATAAGGACAAGTCTATAAGAGTCTATAAGCAGCATGAAGGACTTTGCAGAGGCCCCATCCATAGCGAAAAGTAGGGGGGAAGGATCAAGAGGAATCCAAATGGCAGTCTCAAGGCCACCATCTAGGCTGGGTTTTTCCATGGGTAATCGGGGTTGTAAAAATAAGAATAATAGCTGGGCAGGGTGGCACATGCCTGTAAACCCAGGGACTTGGGAGGAGGAAGCAGCACGATCACAAGTTTGAGGCTAGAGGCAGCCTGTGTAACCTAGCGAGACCCTGTCTCAAAACAAAAATAATAATGGTGCTGGGGGTGCAGCTCAGTGGTAGAGCACTTGCAATGTACACATAAGGCCCTGGGTTCAAGCCCCCAATACCACAAACAAATAAAAATCATAATAGAATTAATAGACATTTAGTGAGCCCCAACTCTCTGTGGGGCTGGGATTTACCTCAGTTGGTAGAGCGCCGCTCTGTGGTCTCTGAGGTCTCAGGTTCAATTCTCAGCACTGCAAAAATGGGAGAAGGACAAGGCAATCCTCTCCCAAGGCAATCCCGAAACAATCAGCCACTGAAAGCCCTATGAGGGTCGCTGTGAGTCGGACATGACTCAACAGCACCTAACAACAACTCTCTGTACTGTATTGATTCCCCACCTAACAACAGCAACAACTCTCTGTACTGTATTGATTCCTTACCCCCAATCCCCATAGTAAATATTGCTGTTAGCATATACAGATGAGAATGCAGGATCTGAGACGTAAAAGAACTTACCCCAACTCACATAGCCTTATGACAGAGCAATAATTTGTACCCAATTCTTATTTGCCTCCAAACCTAAACTTTGTCCACTTCCTTCTCTGTTCCATGTCCTGTTGGTATCAAAGTCAAATAAGATAATAGGGTGTAAATCACAATATGAATGTAAGACATGCGTAGTACAAATACCCTCCTATCATCCTTGAATCATAAAGCTCTTTAGTGGCCTCTTTCTGACCCACATCATCTTTTCTTTGAAATGGTGGTTCTCAAACTTTGGCACGCATCACCCAGAGGGCTTCTGTCAACAGTGTGAGGCATGCCTGACAAGTCTGCATCTATAACAGGTTCTCAGCTGCTGTTGCAGACAACTCTCCTTGAGAACCACTGGGCTCAGCATCACCCAAATGCCCCCACTCAAAGTCCCTGATTTTCACATCTGTATTTGATAGCACTTTGTTCCTGTATTATGAGACTTCTGTGCTCTATCTGCCTGCAGCTGTAGCCCTGTGGCATCTGATCCTGTCACATCTTGGAAGCTAAACAGGCTTGGGCCTGGTTAGTACTTGGATGGGAGACCGCCTGGGGACACCAGGTGCTGTGGGCTTGGGAGAAGGACCCGGCAACCCACTCCCAAAAAACAATCAGCCATTGAAAACCCTATGAATAGCAGAGAAGCAGTGACAATAATGTTTCGCCTGTTGTACATAGGGTCGCTATGAGTCGGACACTGACTCGATGGCACCTAACAACAACAGTGTTCCGTCTTGGTCTTGAGAAGTTTGTGTTCCTCTCCAAGATGAAATTCCTTGAAGCAGGGACCTCAGTTTACTTGGGCCTGAATCTCAGGCAGCAGCTGGAGGCTTTGGTTTGGAGGTTGAACGCAGGGCCTCACACATGCTAAGCAGGTGCTCTATCACTGAGCTGCACCCCCAGGCCATTTTATATTTTTAATGTTTGAATCAAGGTCTTACTAAGTTGCACAGGCTGCCTCTGGCCTCAAACTTATAATTCTCCTGCCTCCACCTCTCAGGAGCTAAGATTACAGGTGTGCACCAGATAGCAGTTGTGTGATAAATGTTTGTAGAGTAAAACTCTGGGAAGTGATCTGACAAATGCATTTAGTCTATAAGTAATGTGTGCATTAACCTTTCCAGATGTTTCCACAGTTAGTTTCCTGACGGCTATATCTTAAAACCAAATGAATGCATTTCTTTCTTTTTTTTTTTTTTTTTTTTTTTTTTTTGCACTACTGGGAGTTGAACCCTGGGCCTCGTGCTTGCATGCTTTGCAAATGCTGGACCACTGAGCTGCACCCCAGCCCTTTTATTTTATTTATTTTTATTTATTTATTTATTTATTTAACTTTTTGAGACAGGGTCTCACTAAGTTGTGCAGACTGCCTCTGGTCTCGAACTTGTGATCCTCCTGCCTCGGCCTCCCGAGTCACTGGGATTACAGGCGTGCACCACCGAGCCCGGCAAATGAATGCATTTCTAATGGTGTCTGTGGAAGCTGCACACCTGTTAGAGGATAGTTGGGCAAAGACCTGCTGCTACACTGCTCCTAAACTGCAACACTTGGCTTCTGCTCTTTCGGCTCCTCCGACTTAACAGGACAGCTTTGTGTACTTTCCCAGCCTCCAATGGCCTGAAGTTTTATGTTAGGCATGAATGTGAACATAAGGTCATAACTTTCTGATCGCAGAATATGAAGGCTCACTTAATATTCACATGAATATGGTCCAAAGATAAGGCAAAGTACCAGATGAGTGTGTCTCCCGATTCTAAATACCCCATCTGATATATTGAAGGGGTGGTTGTTGTTGTTGTTGTTAGGTGCCATCGAGTCGGTATCCGACTCATAGTGACCCTACATACAACAGGAGAAACATTTCATCAGTGCTTCTCTGCTGTTCATAGGGTTTTCAATGGCGGAATGATTTTTGGGAGTGGATTGCCGGGTCCGTCTCCAAAGCCTCCAGCACCTGGTGTTTCCAGGCGGTCTCCCATCCAAGTACTAACCAGGCCCGACCCTGCTTAGCTTCCAAGATCTGAGGGGATCAGATTCCACAGGGATATGACTGCAGGCTTATTGAACAGGTGGTTGTTGTTGTTAGGTGCCCTCGAGTCGGTATCCGACTCATAGCGATCCTCTGTACAACAGGGGAAACACTATTGTCAGTGCTTCTCTGCTGTTCATAGGGGTTTCAATGGCTGATTTTTGGGAGGGGGTTGCCAGGTCCTTCTCCCAGCCTACAGCTTCTGGTGTTCCCAGGCGGTCTCCCATCCAGGTACTAACCAGGCCCGACCCTGCTTAGCTTCCAAGATCTTACGGGATCGGATGCCACAGGGCTACAGCTGCAGGCTATTGAAGGGGACTCCTCTGTAATTCCAGCAGTGGTGGTAAAATACCAAGCAGGGCCACTAGATGGCAGCAACGGTCCATCTAAAGGTTAGTCTTTGGCTTTCGCCTCCCCAAGAGCTCAGGGTGTGGCATCTTCATTGTTTACTTGGAAACCTAGCTCCTCAACTCAAATCCTCCTTGGGCCGATACTACAGTCCCAAGAGCAGGTGTGTGGAAACTAAAAGAACTGGTAAAAGGGCCAACTCCATGGTGAGTCAGAGAATCGCCTTTCATTGAGCACTATTTGGGAACCTTAGCCCTACAAGGTCTGCCTCACAATGTCTCTGTGCAATCAATTCAGACCTTAACTGGTATACCCAGGTGGAAGGTTTTCATTGGCTCCTGGTGATGTCACTCCCTCCTGGTGAGGCTGGGAGAACTGGTTTTCTAGGTGTGGGGATCCTTTATTCTCTGAAACACCCACCTCCGCTGGGAGCCAGAGTAACTGGATACAGTACAATGCATTTCCCCAAACAGACTCATTATAACAATAGAACACTCAAGAAATAGAAGCGCAAAGTAGGACTAAGGCAAATACACGGTGCAGTAATGAGCCTCACCTTGGCTGCCTGTGGGAATCACCTGGGAGCTTTGATCCACTCCACTGATGCCCACCCCCCACATTCTGGCTAGCTGGGCTGGACACACCCTGGGCAGCTGGAGCTCTGCGGGGTCACCAAGTAGTTCCCACGGGCAGCCAAGGCCGGGAATTATTGCTAAGCATGCAGTCTTGGCTCCCAGGCTCATTAAATCTTTGCACCCACTATTTTAGATTCCTTATGCCTCGGGCACATTTAAAATAAAACCCAAAACTTAATAAGAAAATATTAGGCTCAGGTTAGAATAGGAACCTGATTAAAACAGAGTATAAATCAAAGTCAGTTCTTTTCTCTCTTGAATTGCCATCATTAGCGCTGCTCCCAAAGGTCAGTCGTGCCTGCCTGATATTGACTTTATCCATTTCTGAAAGAAGCACTTGTGTTTGATGGCCTTCGAACACTTGCACGTTGTCTAAGAGCAAGTCCTGTGGCATTTTGACTTTTGCATGACCTGGTAAGTTGTTTACATGAAATCCTTTAGAACCTCTGCAGTTGACAGTGGAGAATGTGTTTTCATATATGGCCTGACCTCCAGAGTGGAGGGCTTCAACCATGATTTAGGGCAAGTTGGCAGTGACCCCGGTGAAACGTCATTTCCACAGCACCAAAGTGGTCTCTCTACTGCCTTTGGGGTGACAGTTACAGTTGACCATGGTGTTAAGTGTCATATCTCTCAAAAGTAGGCAGAGTGGGAGGTATGTAGACAAGTTGTGAGGGTAGTACAACCCCTTTGGAAAGCATATGGAGGTGCCTCATAAAATTATAAATTGAACTACCATATGATCTACCAATTCCACTTCTAGGTATATACCCTGTTGTTGTTGTTGTTGTTAGGTGCTGTCGAGTCGGTATCCGACTCATAGCGACCCCGCATACAACAGGCGAAACACTATTATCAGTGCTTCTCTGCTGTTCATAGGGTTTTCAATGGCGGATTGATTTTTGGGAGTGGATTGCCAGGTCCTTCTCCCAGGTATATACCCTAGGGAAGCGAAATCATTATACTACAAAGACACTTGCTCTTCTAGGTTCATTGCAGCACTGTTCACAATCACCACATATGGAATCAGTCCTGATGCCCTTCAACAGAAATGATTTTTAGAATGTGGTATATATACACCATGAAATACTACGCAGCCATAAAGAAGAATGAAATTACAGCATTTGCAGCTAAATGGATAGGCCTGGAGATCTTCATCTTAAGCAAAGTAACACAGTCCCCACCCCCCGCAAAAGAAATACCATGTGTTTTCAGGTATATGGGGAAGTGGACAAGAAGATTACCTCTTTTTTTCTTTTTAGTTGGTCTATTAAAAAATTCAGTTCATCAAGAATACTTTCCTCAAATCTAGCCAATGGTTTAGTTAGGACAAAAACTTGCCAGTAATGGCCACAAAAATGTGTAGAAAGAAAGAAGAAAAGATTGTGAGATTGTGGTAAAAGGTCCAAAACTTTGGAATATGGCAAGCTGACCTTAGCAGTCACTCCCTAGCTATGTGATCTCATGTGAATTGTCACTGTCCCCAAGCTTCACATTGCTCATGTCTACTATAAAGGAATGGAAACCATTTCAGGTGATTTTTCTTAAATAAATGGGTAAACCTGTGGTGTGCTGATAAATGTTTAATAGCTGGCTGGTGGGGTGGGGCAAAGCCCTGATGTGCAGTGTTTGCCAATTTCCATGGTGTAAATGCCCCTACTATGGCTGATTTCAGGATACCAGTGTGCCATCACTGAATGTGGACTTGGGAAGACATGAGCGGTATCCGGGATTAACTATCATATAGTACCCATCTAGAATGTAACAGACACTCACAAAAGATGATACCCCCTTCCCCTTGTCTTCATAAGAACATCTATGCTGATGTTAGGCTTTGCCATGTTTGCATACAGCAGCCCATGAAATGCTCGGGACAACATTTTGAGATGGGCAGGGTGGGTACTGCTTCTGTTTCACAGATGAATCTCCTCCAGCTTGGAGAGATTGGAGCAAATTGCTCAAGTAGCAATGAATCCATCAAATAGGGTTGGTATGCAAATAACACCACCCCCAGTCTCATCCTAGTCCTTGAAACCTGTAAGGATGTTTGGTTATGAGGCAAAAAGAAATCAGGTTGCAGGTGAAATTGAGGTTGCGAGTCAGCTGACCTTAAAATTGGAGGTTGTTAGCCGGGTACGGTGGCGCACACCTGAATCCCAGCAGTTTGGGAGGCTGAGGCAGGAGGATCGCAAATTTGAGACCAGAGGCAGTCTGCGTAATTTGGGGAGACCCTGTCTCAAAACAGTGAAAAAAACTGGGCTGGGAGTGCAGCTCAGTGGTCCAGCACTTGCAGAGCATGCAAGCGCATGAGTCTTCCCAGGTATATACCCTAGGGAATCGAAATCATTATACTACAAAGACACTTGCTCTTCTAGGGTTCAAACCCCAGTAATGGGGAACAAAAAGTGGAGATTGTTCTGGATTATCCACGTGGGCCCAAGGTAATGACAAGGGTCCTTAAAAGTGGAAAAGGGAGGCCTAAGAGTCAGAAGGAAATGGGGTTACAAAGGAATGGTCACAAAGGTGCCACATGGCCAGCTTTAAAGAAGGGACCATTGGCTGAGGAAGGTTATGGCTCCAGGAAGCTGGAAAACCAGGGAAGCAGATTGTCTCAGGGCTTCAGGAAAGGGGCATGGCCCTCCAACGTCTTGCTGTCAGCACAGAGAGACTTCTGGCCAACAGAACTGTAAGATGATAAATGTGTTGTTTAAGCTGCTCCGTTTACAGTGATTTGTTACTGCAGTGTTAGGAAACTGATCCAACCCGTCTCCTCATTCCTCAAGTTGCAGCTCAGTTTCCAGCTCCTGGGGGAAGCTTCTTTTTCTTGCCCTTTCTAGGCTTTTGCTTCCCACCCCCCCAACACACACACACTGTTACCTTCCCCCTCAGGGTTCCCATAATGCCTTGCTTTTTGCACTTACCATATGGTTGTGATTCTCTACATACCTGTCAGTCTTCCCCCTAATCCCTAAAGGCATGAAGAATATTCCTGTCACTTTTGTATCATTTTCCACCAGCACTGTTCCTTCCCCAAGATCAGAGGGAAAAAAAAAACCAGCAAGAACAACAACAAAAAACAAAAAACAAAAAACAAAAATGAGATTCAGAACGTTGGAGTGCGTGCATAAATTAAGGAATGAATGGAAGGTGCCCCTCATCACCACCAGTAATCAGGCGGGGCTGTCAGTGCTGCAGAACAATTCAAAACATCTTGGGTGGCGGTGTTGTGGGCTCCCCACTCCGTCCTGCACCCTGCGACCTAAGGAAAAACCCAGACTGCCTGTCTCCCCGCCGTCTGGCAGAAGTGGCCTTCCCCCAGGGACCAGCGTGCATCTGTTAGCATCTTTGGCAGGGGAGGGAGGAATGTGGCCCAGACTGCAGAGAGACAGGCATGATGTATGGATTCCAGGAGCCTCAGACTCTGCAGTTGGCATCTTTGTCTGAGCGGAGCTCATAATTGGATTTGGCCCTTTAGGCCAGTCCCTTATTTACTGTTCTCATTTATCAAATGTGAGAAGTACTTAGCCCTGTGCTCTGCCTCCTTCTAAGACTTATGACAAAGGAACAATAGAGGTGCACTGAGAGCAGACTCGGCCACGTGCTTGGAAGAGACAGGGCTGTGGAGGAAAGTTCTCATTCTCCATTCTCGTGGGAAGTGAAAGTGAATCTCGGCCTTGTCTGTCAGTCATGTGACAGCTATGGGCTGCTAAGGGACTCACCCAGCCTCTGTCTCCAGCTGTGTGAGATCAGGGTGATGATAGCTTCCATGTCCCCACCATGTCCAATGTGCCCACCCTCTCGAAGCCTGTCTCCCTCTCATCTTTACAGTAGCACAGATACAGAATCAGCTACATTATGATGGCGGGGTTTAGCTCAGTTGGTAGAGCACTGCTCTGCAGACCCTGAGGTCCTGGGTTCGAATTGCAGCACCGCAAAAAGTGGGAGAAGGACGTGGCAATCCACTCCCAAGGCAATCCCGAAACAATCAGCCATTGAAAACCCTATGAGGGTCGCTATGAGTCGGACATGACTTGATGGCACCTAACAACATCATTATGAGCCCAGTGCTCTTGTTCAAAAATGACTCAGATGGGGGTTTGGGGATGGCGCTCAGCAGTGCAGCAGTTGCCTGGCACGCTTGAGGTACTGGATTTGAGCACCACCACCACCAAGAAACAATTGCAGAATTTCAAGATGGCAGTGGCAGAAGGTTAAACGGAGCCTGCAGCCCTCCTCATCCCTGACATCCACACTGCACACCTGGGAAGCCCACCCTGAGCAAAATGAGCATACAAATCCTAGCAGTCTAGCTCCAGAATCTTCTATCTTAACATCAATGCCACAATGGCAGTCTCGTGAGGTTTCTGTGAGGTTGCAATGGAGACTGATGAATTCCTGGCTGAGAGAGCAGTGTGGAAGTGGAGGCATGCAGTGACTATGCGGAAGGAACGATAAACTCGTGTGGCTGAAGCTTGGTTTCCTTGGAGGGAGATGTGCCCCAGCTGCGAACGGTAACACGTAGCACTCTGACGACCAACCGGAGGCGTTTACGCTTCACCATGCTGGTGCTGGAAGGTTTAGAAGCTGGGCCTGGAAGGGACCGGCTCAGGGAGGCCGCCCTAGGGTGTACAGCGAAGCTGAGCAGAACGAGGGCAGCCCTCCATCTGCCGGATGATGGGAGGCTCACGGAGTAGAGGCAGGGAAGTGGGGGCGAGTGGACACCCCAGAGGTCAGTAGACATGACCTTCAGTGGGTAATCTGGATATGGGAGATGAGGAAAAAGGGAAAGCAATGCTTACTGGCCTGGCCTTTGGTTGGGGAGCATCAGACCTGTTTTGGGATTTCATCACACACAGTGTATGCCTTTGAGCACACAGCAGTGGATGACTTGGCTTCAGGAAGTACAAACTCCTCTGGAAGGAAAAAAAGAAACCAATTTAACTTCCTACAAAGAACAGCTGTTACTGGCCATCAACTCAGCCATTTCTTAATTGGGTTTTCTCCCCAAATATTCCCTTCCAATTTTCAGACACATAATCAGTTCTCTGATTATGTTCCTTGCATATAATTATATCACATAATAATAACAATTGTGAATGCTGGAGGAAACAGTGTAATTAAAACAAAGCCAAACCAACAAGACAATAAAATTTCCAAATCTCTCCAAGATTGTTCTCTCAAAGTAGATAGGAGAGCAAGGAGTGGGGTGTCGGAAACCCAGCTACGGGAATTAAAATCCCAGCTCCCACTTTCCAGCAATGTGCCTCTCCTTCCACAAAGCAAGAGCAACCACACTAGCTCTTACCTCTACCACTGTGCCACCTTGTTCTGAAGAGTCACTGAGAAATGCTTAGATTACCTTCAGGCATGCAATGAGCAGGCTGGAAATGCCACTGGTTACCATATTGTCCAGTGACCCCATCTATATAAAAGGGCCACGTTATTGTTATATATTTGGTCCCAAGGTGGATTGGAGATACCATGGGCAAGAGGCTGAGTCAAGCCAATGATTGGCCCTAGAAGCCTAGAAGGGCCCATGGGCTCTCCTTGCCCCATGGGCTAGTAACACACAGGGACTCTGGCCAAATATGGGAAACCTGAGCTGAGCAAGGCCCCAAGGAAGGGGGAAACAGAGCCACATCCATTGCTGTTTTTGAAGTGGAACTCTCCAGATTAATAACAATCTCCCCACTTTCCGTGGTCCAGGCTTCAAGTCCTACTGCTCCTACTGCCCCAGTCCAGTTCTTACTCATTCAACAACCATCGTGTATTGATAGGGACTCGAGCAGAAATAACACCTGCTCCTCCATTAAGGAGGCCCAGCCCAAAGGGCAGAGAAGACAAGCCACCATCAAATGGTAACAACTGGGGCAGCCAACACAAGGGAAGACTTTGTAAGGGCGGGTGTGAGGACTACATCCTGCCTCGGGATGGGCATGGCAGCTTCACACAGTCAACACTGCCAACACATAAAGCACAAGTCTGTAAAATGGCTGAGAGGTCCGGAACTTTCTGGGGTGGTGGAAATGTTCCATATCTCCACTAGGAGGGTGGTTATGTGGGTGCACATGGCTTTCAACACTCGGTAAACAAACACAAGGAATGCATTTGGTTTTATGTTAATAAATCTCAGTGGTGTACACCGGAAGAATCCATGTCAGCCCATTGCCTGGCCCACAGGGGACTCTGCAATTCTCTGCTGGGTGAGACCGGAAAGGGCACGCAGCTGTATGCATCTCCAGGAGCTGGCTGGACATTGCTCCTGGTCCTGAACCCTGCCTTTGGGACACCACTGGAACACCACAGGCTCACCTGAGCACAGGCTTCTGCTGGGCCCGTGTCATGGTGGTGGCTTCCATTTGCTCTTGGAGCTTGTTGTCCACAACCTCCCCCGATGACGCTGCTCTCTTCTGAATACACTCCCTTTTGTTCTCTCTCCCTCTTCTTTCCACCTTTCCAGCTGTACTGGGGCTGGTTGGACCTCCCTAAAGGAGAACTTAGAGGCCCGAGATTTGCCAAAGGGTGTGGGGGAGAGGGGGTATCTGTGTTTCTGTGGTTCTGTGCAGATAGCAGCCAAAATAGCAATGAAATCTGAAAAGCTCTAAATTTCCCTTTCGAGGTAGGGTTGCCACATAAATTATAGCATAGTCCATTAAATTATAATTTCAAGTAAAGTTTTCCATAAAAGTGCATTGCAGATATTGCATTTGATATAACAGCAAGTGATTTGTTATTGTTCTGAAATTCCACGGTAGCCAGGCATCCTGTGTTTTTATTGGTTGAATCTGGCCATGCCTCGCTCAGGGCGTGTTGT
Source organism: Pedetes capensis (assembly GCA_007922755.1). Lineage (NCBI taxonomy): Eukaryota > Metazoa > Chordata > Mammalia > Rodentia > Pedetidae > Pedetes > Pedetes capensis. Next base: position 160,742 of record VMDO01001170.1, read on the forward strand.
GCATAGCGGGAAAGATCAGAGAACCCAGCACTCCTTTAAGCCCTGCTTGGCTCTCTCAGAGAACTGAAGCTTGGACCAAGCCTCCTATCTTCTTGTCCCCCAGGAGCATCAGAATCCATGGTGATGAAGGAGAATGATGGTGGTTTTAGACCAGGTATGTGAACTGCCCTGCTTCTGTGGAGTGAGTATCCAATAAGTTGCGTGGGAATAAGGCAGTTGGAAAACATGAGAAGTGGGTAGGGGCTAAGAATATGCTCTTCCCCTTGAGACCCCTCTGTATTACCGATGCCGTAGAGCCACTCTATGCGGGTGAGCAGGAGTTAACAGGGCTCATGGCCTCGGAGCAGGATGGTGAGAGATGTCATTCCTGCCAAGGGACTTTACCTACTCTTCCAGGCTTCCCCCATCCCCCATCCACGTGGGTTCTTTCCTTTCAGCACCCCCTTCAGCACCCCTTTGGCACTTTGCTCTTGAGGGAGGCCCAGGAGAAGTCAGTGGAAAGTTACTTCCACCTGAGCGGTTGGTTGAAGGATGATGAAACCCCCACCAGGAAGCCACAGCTCCTCCCCTGCAGGGCCACTAGACCGGAAACCACCCTGCTGAGCTTCCGACCCACTTCTGGCCTCACCATGAGCCCAGAGGCCTGGGGCAAGTCACTTAGCATGTGCCCCATCTCTTCACTTGTATGGTGGCAGTTGGCTGCCTGCTGATATTCTTACAGGGCTCTCTGCGAGGCAGGAATGAGCTAGCAGACACTAACCAAGGGCAAACGTCCATCTTTATAGTGCATCAGGCTGGCTTAGGTGCTTCTACCTCAAGAACACCCCACATGAATATCCAGCCCCACAGGTCAGTATGTGATCCTGGGAGCAGTTTCGTGCCTCCGTGAGAAGATGCCACAGTTTACCAAAATGTAATGTTGTGCTCACATTTTGTAGGAAATCATGCAAGACACATGTGCCATGAATAGGATGGTCTTCACTGGGCCTGTGCTGGGCTGGTACCCTGGAGAACAGAGGCCCGATGCACCATTAGCTCTGGTTAGTTTGCTTTGGTCTGGGGTTTAGTTCAGTTGGTAGAGTGCTGTGCCACACATTCTGAAGACCTTGGTTGCATCCCCAGCACCGCAAAAACAGGGGGAAGGACATGACAATCCACTCTTGAAGCAATCTGGAAACAATCAGCCATTGAAAACCCTATGAGGGTGGCTATGAGTTGGACCTGACTCGACAGCACCTAACAACAAGAAGAACCGTTTGCTTTAGGATTGTTCAGAGGGAGGGACTAGACTCTAACTGTCCTGCCCTTTTAAGAACACAAGTTCCTTCAGTTGCAAAGAAGCAGAAGTCCTCTTCCTCAGACTTGGTGCCTGGGTGGCTGGGCAGGGCCTTTCACTTCCTTCCAGAGGGGTTTTCTTACTAAAGAAACCCTGAGCCCCAAGCCCAAATTTACACCATTTCTTTCAAACGCCTACTCAGCTGCCTTAGTGTTGGGTTTGTGAAAAGCTTCCTGAGCAGGAAAACAAATAATATTTTTAAATATATAAAAGATGAAGGTAAACTATGAGAAAATTAAAAGCAATATAAAAACTACTACGTGCTTCTGGTGCAAATGTAGATTTTGTAAGTGGGTTCTCCATTCCTTTTCCCCAAAGGTAGGGTGTTAGTAGCTCTTATTTTATTTTATTTATTTATTTACTATTTGTGTGTGTGTGTGTGGTACTGGGGGTTGAACCCAGGGCCTCGGGCCTGCATGCTCTGCAAGTGCTGGACCACTGAGCTGCACCCCCAGCCCATGTTTTTTACTTTTTTGAGACAGGGTCTCACTAAGTTACGCAGACTGCCTCTGGTCTTGAACTTGCAATCCTCCTGTCTCCGCCTGCCAAGCCGCTGGGATTACAGGCATGTGCCACCACACCCGGCTCTTATTTTTTTTATTTTTGTGGTGCAGGGGACTTAAACCCAGGGTCTCACACATGCTTTTTGCAAGCACTCAACCTTTGAGCTATACCTCCAGCCTATTTTTTACTTTTGTATTTTGAGACAGGGTCTTACTAGGTTACATAAGCCGCCTCTGGCCTCAAACTTGTGATCCTCCTGCCTCTGCCTCCTGAGTTGCTGGAATTACAGGCTTGCTCAACTGCCCCGGTGTCAATAGCTCTTTAAATTTCTTTCTGGAATTGTCTCTCTATACCTCACCTTTCTTTGTTACACAGGGGATCAAATGCTATTGATGAGACTCTCTTTTTATTCCACTAGCAAGTACACTTTGGACATTCTTCATAACGACATGAGTAAATGTGCCTCAGTCTTCCAGGGCAGCATTGTTTCCCATTGTCTCTTAATTCATATGCACCTAGCTTGATTCTAGCTTGTGCCCTTACTGCCATGCTTTGCAGGAGAAGATCCAGGTGTTTGTGTGCGTGCATCCACATGCATACCTCTGTGTAAGGGTCCAAGTCTGGCTGGAGAAAAACGAGGTGAATAGTGGCGCCCCTGGGTTAACTGGAAAAGCCATTTGGATTGCAACAGCCCCTGGTACTCCTAAAAAGTCTATACCAATTTACACTTGCAACCTGGCAAAGAAGAGCCCCAGCACTCTTCTTTCCCTGCATTTCAGCCAACTGGGGGCATTACTCCACCTTTTCCTTTTTGTCAGTCTGAAAGGAGCAGAGCCGCCCTCCTTGCCTGATTTGCATCTTTCTGTGCATCCTGGCTCCAGGAGGAGGGGCTTTGAGGCCAGAATTTGGAACCAGGTAGAACTGGATACAATCCCAGCTCATGTGCTGGCCAGGTATGATCTTGGGAGCCTCAGTCTTTCCATCTGTAAAGTAAGCCTTCTTAAGACCAAGTTCATGAGGGTTACTGAGAGGATGAGAGAAAGCAATACAATACATTATGATGGAAGGTTAGTATGTTTCCTATCAAAGCAAGATACATATTATGTTTATATGTTTATTTATACATGTTGTTGTTAGGTGCCATCGAGTCAGATCTGACTCATGGCGACCCTATGTACAACAGAACGAAACACTCCCTGACAATGTGCCATGCCTGGCACTACATCAATGTTTCTTTGCGATTCATAGGGTTTTCGATAGCTGATTGTTTTTTTGTTGTTGTTTGTTTTTTTTTTGGGGGGGAGTGGGCTCTCAGGTCCTTTATTTAGAATGTATAAAATTTATAAATATTATACCTACAATGCTCTTTGAACTTAGTCAATGGCTGATTATATTTTTGCAGTATCTGAAATCTTGACTTCTCACTTGCTGCCCCTTGATTGGGCGGGGGGAGGCAGGAGTGAAAAGAAAATGCTGAAAAATAGAGCTTGAAACTGTCATATTGAATGATTGGTCCTACTAGCTGGGCGACCTTGGGCATGTTACTTCTTTGAGCCCCAGTTTCTTTCTCTGTAACGTGGAGTGTTCATTATAGCAACCCAACAAGGTCCTTAGGGGAATACAGAAGTACTTAAGGTAGTGCCGGACTCTGGCAACCCTTGACCCTCCAAAGCACTCAGCCTCCCCTACTCCAGGCTGAAGAAGAGGAAAATTGAGTATTCTCAGCTAAAACAGATGTTTACAAACACCTACTAGGTATAACCACAATGCTCCTTGGAAGCAAGGATGGCTAAATTGCATCTTATATATTTTGGACTTGTTGTTAGGAGAAACCAATCCCAGGAGAAAGACATCATGTTTGGGAGAGTAGCAGGTCAACGAAAAAAAGGAAAACCCACCACTAGATGGATTGACATAGTGGCTACAACAATGGGCTTAAGCATAAAAAAAGATTGTGTGCATGGTGTGGTGTCAGAGAGTGTTTCGTTCTGCTGTACATAAGGTCGCTATGAGTTGGACCCAACTCAATGGCACTTAACAACAACTGGGTGTCAAGATAATGAAAGAGCCTTTGGGCCTATACACACTACATGGAGGGAACTGGGGAAGGGTATCTTCCCACTTCACTTCCAGAGACACTGCTTTTTGGGCTTTTGTTTTTGTTTGTTTTGTGATGCTAGAGATGACCCCAAGGGCCGACCACTGAACTACATCCCCAGCCCTTCTGGTCCTCTTTTGAGATAAAAGTACTGTAGACTCTGCTGTGTCCAGCAAACAGGTTTCCTGATCAGCCACTGTTGTTAGTAATCTCCCCTCAAGAGGTTATTAACAGTCCCACTGTCAAGTATTTAATAGAAAAAAGACCCACATGGGAGTCTATTTTATGGACAAATATTTTCTGAATGATTTTTGCCATGTACTACCTTTAAAGATTTCCCTTGGGGGAGGCAGGGTGCTTTCCAAATCCCACGGTGTTGTTCAGATGACTGTGGAGTTCTTCCACAGGTTCTCTGTGTCCTTCAGCCCCACACAGAATCTCACTTGCATTTGTGCAGTTCACCTGCATGGAAGCTGTGTTGGGTCCCCTCAAACTGACGAAGGCCTTTATGTGAACATAGCTGAAATATCCAAACAATGTGGGAAATAGAGACATCGGAGAGAGCATGTATCAACAAAATAATCTTAGCTTTCTGGTGGAGAAAGTTGGCAGATAACACCTTAATCAAGTGATCAAAGTTAACATTGGCAGTAAAGGCATGAACTAACTGCATGCCTTCAGATGCGAGACTGGGAGAAGGTCACAGTATCCCTCCTGCAGTATTCCTGCCAAAAAGAGAAAGCCCAAATCTAATCAGGAGGAAACATCAGTCAAACCAAAATCAAAAGAAATTCCGCAAAGCAACTGGCCTGTCTTCAAAACATTAGTGTCATGGAAGATCAACAAAGCCCGAGGAAGTTCTAAATTAAAAGACACTAATGGGATGTGACAACTAAATGTGATGCATGATCCTGGGTTGGAATCTGGACCAGAACAAAATTGTTGGAAGGGTGTCATTGGGCTTACAGACAAAATTTGAATAAGGCCTGTAGATTAGGTGGCAATATTGAGCAAAGTGATATTTGTTGGCACTGATGATTATACTGTGGCTATGTTGGAGAAGGGCTGGGATTTAGCTCAGTTGGTAGAGTGCTGCTCTGCAGTCTCTGAGGTCCCGAGTTCGATTCCCAGCACCACAAAAACGGGAGAAGGACGTGGCAACCCACTCACAAGGCAGTCCCGAAACAATAAGCCATTGAAAACCCTGTGAGGGTCGCTATGAGTCAGACTGGACTCAGAAGGCACCTAACAACAACAACAATGTTGGAGAAGAGCCTGCAGCCATAGCCCTGTGGCATTCGATCCTGTCAGATCTCGGAAGCTAAGCAGGGTCGGGCCTGGTCAGTACTTGGATGGGAGACCACCTGGGAACACCAGGTGCTGTAGGCTTGGGAGAAGGACCTGGCAACCCCCTCCCAGAAATCAATCCTATGAACAGCAGAGAACAGCATCCTATTGAAAACCCTATGAACAGCAGAGAAGCACTGACAATAGTGTTTCCCCTGTTGTATTTAGGGTCACTATGAGTCGGAGGCCAACTCGATGGCACCTAACAACAACAAAGTTCCTTAAGATGGTCTAGAAAGTCCTTCATGAGTAGCCCCACCTATCCCACTCCTCCATGAGGTTATTTCACCTAGGACCTCATGTCTCCTGCACCTTTGGATCATTGTTGATCTCCTGCCTTCAGCCATACTGGCCTTCATGTGTGAGCGCAAGCCTTGCTCAGGGCCTGAGAATACACTGTGACTTCTTCCTGGTGTGCCACTGTCTCCCAGACGTCTGCATAGCTCACTTCCTCCTCCCCTGGGGTCTTGCTTCAGATGGCGCTCTGTCAGAGGAGCCTACCTGGACCATCTCTCCTACACACAAACTCCCTGTTCTTCCTTCTTTCCCCACTCTTTTCCCACATTCATCCTCTAGTGTACTATACATATTACTAATTTTTAAATATGTATTGTCTTTCTCTACCCCAATAGATTGTAAACTCATTAAGTGGAAGTTTTGTTTACCAAGATATCCCAGGCTCCGAAACACTGCTTCCCATAAAGTAGTAGCTCAAGACATAGTCGTTGAACAAATGAAGATTATGTTAAATTTTAAAAGCCAGGTAAGCTCACACATGCCTGTAGTCCCAGCTACTCTGGAGGCTGAGGCAGGAGGATCTCAAGTGTGATGACAGCAAGAACCTGTCTAAAACAAAAATTAAGCATAATGGATCAATACAGTTGCATTTTTAAAATATATGCTATAAAATATAATTAGGATTGGCAGAAGTCTTTTAATGAAAATTTCAATATTGTGTCTTTCAGCAAAGGTACTTATTCTGAGTTGTAGAGCTATATTCAAGTATCAGTTTAGCTTTGTGTTTCCTGAGCCTTAGTTTCCTTCCAATAAATTCAAAAATAAGACTTTCCTTAAAGGGTTTTAAGACAGGATTAAGTTAGATAATGCACCTGGCACTGGCAAATGGGGTACGAGTTTTTCCCTACTTTTTCTTTCTGTAAACTTACCCAGAGTCAAGCCAAACTTCACCAGTTAAAGACACAAGTCCTCCACAGGACCTCCCTCACTTCAGATACCAGTTCCTTCAAGGGTCCCCAGAGGGACACTCCCTTCTGACCAACTGGCTAAAAATTCAAGGGTTCCTATCACACCCCCAGGTTCAATAACTTGCTAGCACAACATGGAACTCAGGAACATGTTGTGCTTACACTTGCACTTTCATTATTGCAAAATGATACAAAGCAAAACCAGCCCAAAAAAAAAAAAAAAAAGAAAGAAAGAAAGAAACACACAGGAAGTCTAGGAGGGTTCAAGTGCAAAGCTTCTGTAGCCCTGAGGGACACGTCATTTTCTCAGAATCAAAGTGTGATAGTAGTGAAGGAGTCGTGGCAAGCAAGGAAATGCACCTGAGCTTCAGTGTCCTGACTTCCCTTGGAGGCCTCCTTCCTCAGGCATGACTGTTAAAGGTCATTGGCCACATAGTTCAACTGCATCTCCACCTTCCCTTCCCTTCCCAGGGCTTGGGCTGATAGCCCTTGGATTCAAGTCCCACCTCTCTAGTCCCATGGTTAGGCTTTCTGACATGGCCAGACCCTAACCCCAATCATCTCATCAGCTTAGCATCTCATTATCATAAATAATCAGGCATGGTCCAAGGGGCCCACCAGGTACAACAATGCTCCCATCACTTGGAAAAGTCCAAGGATTTTAAGCTACCTACCAGGAGCCAGGGACAAGAGCCAGCCAAATGTCTTATAACTCAAAATGAAATCTAGTATTCTAGCTATAAAAGCAAGGCATTTATGCAAATATAGCCACAGAACACAAAACATAAAATTCAGACATTAAAACACAACCTTATGGCCAATCTAAAATTGTGTCTCTGTCTGTATATGGGTAGAAAAGTACATAAAAAAATGTAAGTCCAAATGTTTCCTTGGTCTTGATGCCAAGGACCGTAAGGAGCAAAGAAGGAAAACAAAAGAGGATCTTGAGGAAGCCTTTTTCATGAATGAGTAAATTGTGTCTTTGAAGCCAAGCATGCAATTTCACATCGGAGAAATGGGCGCCTGGGTGGCCCTCACCACCACTGTCACTACAACAAGCAAACCAGATGTACTGTTGTGTGCTTAGCATTGGGAACAATTCCAGTGTCCATAAACCATTCTGTATTTTGGTGAAATATTACCCAGCGATGACTGTGCTCCATAAGCAACTGAATTTGGCCCCCTTTCACGTTAAATATACAATCTTCCTCTAGAAGCGTAGATTGCATGAGCTCTAGCACCCAAAACCATGCCTAAAGGACCATGGGCCACAGTTGAGGTCTTGGCTCCGCTAATCACTGAGTACCCATGGAGCCAGGTGTGGTAGTAAATGCCTGTAATCTCAGCCCTCAGGAACAGGGGGTGGTGGGGGAGGAGGATGGCTGCAAGTTTGAGGCCAACATGGGCTACATGGCAAGGACTTGCCTCAAAAAAAAAGCAGAAAAATGAAAGAAAACAAAACAAACAAAAATGAATACACTTGAGCCATCGCTTAGCCTCTCTATTCAAAGTTTCATCCTCTGCAAAATACTGATACCAATACCTGGCCTCTTTATCTGTATAAAAGTATTTCAAGGACAAAATGACAGAAAAAAGAGAAAAGGCTTTGGCTAAATTCTCAAACACTAGATAAATAAGAATCATATTACACAAGGAATTACTAACCCCCAAAATATGAAGTGATACTTGTAAGCTGGTTTTGCTAACCATCCCCTCCCCAGGCCCCAACTATTATCCAATGTGGTGGTTTCCCTGAGCTGGTGCCCACACCCTTTCAATAGGCTACTGGTACAAACTCGGAATTTAGGCTGTGCAGAAGGCATGCAGAAGTAAATGGTAAAACAAATTTCGAAAGCAGAGTATTCAGTGGCTTATCAGGTGCGTTGATAGCCAAAGCACCTTCTCCATTTCTTTCTAAAGCCCTGCTGTGAAATTTCTGTAGTCTAAGATGTTCTTTGTTAGTCTGAGGTCCACGGACACCTCAGAGATTTTGGAGCGAATCCACGAGACTTGGAAAAAAATCAACATCTTGTTTTTCTTAACCTCTAATTTACCACTAGCACTTCCTTCAAGCATGCACGTGGTCAAGGAAGCTCAGAGCTATTCACAGCCCCTGTGCTTGCATCAGCAGTGGGAATCACAGGTGGTCTTATATCTGTTGACAGGTTGCATGGGTGGGGTTGGGGTTTAGCTCAGTTGGTAGAGTGCTTGCTCCATGCACTTTGAGGTCCTGGGTTGGATCCCCAGCACCCCAAAAACAGAAGAAGGATGTGGTAGTTACTATGAGTCAAACCCCACCCGATGGCACCTAACAACAACGACATGTTGCACATAGGCAGACCTGTCTCACTCTTTTGAATTTATGGTCGACATGAGACCAACAACTTCATTGTGTTATATAACACATTAAAGAGCATGTATATTCCTGCATTACAATTTTTGGAAACCTTTGATAACTGTGTACAAATACAGTTGCTTCCCTTTGTGATCTCAGGTTTATAATTTTATGGATTTATATAATTCTTAGAAAGGGTCCATAGGCTTCATCAAACTGCTAAAGGGACCACCACAGCACAAAAGAGCTAAAAACCTCTGACTCTCACCCCTCTCCTGAAGTCCCTCCCATTTCCCCATAGTCAGATATAGTGTGAGGAAATGGAGCTATGGCTTTTTCTTTTCTTTCCTTTCCTTTCCTTTTCTTTTTTCTTTTCCCTTTCCTCTCTTTCTCTCTCCTTTTTCTTTTTTCTTCCTTCCTTCCTTCCTTCTTTCCTTCCTTCCTACTTTCCTTCCCTCCCCTCTCTTCCTCTTTTCCTTCCTTCTTGTGCACTTTTTATTGAGGCAAAATTCACAGAACATACAATGAACCATTTTATTTTATTTTATTCTATTCTATTTTGCAGGGCTGAGCATGGAACCCAGGGCTTCAGTGCATGTTCAGCAAGCACTCTACCAACAGCTAACCCCCCAGGTCCTCAATGAACCATTTTAAAGGGGATAACTCAGTGACATTTATAATGTACAACGTTGTACAATCACTCCCACTATCTAGTTCTAAAATATTTTCATTTCCCCAGAAGTCATCCCTGTATCCATTAAGCAGTCACTCCCCACTCCTCCCAGCCCCTAGCTCCTGGCAACTACTAATCTACTTTCTGTCTCTATGGATTTATCTATTCTGGATGTTTCATATAAATGGAACCATCCTATATGTGGTTTTTTATAACTGGCTTTTGTTCACTTGACAGAATGTTTTTAAGGTTCTTCCATTTTGTAGCATGGTTCAGTACTTCATTCTTTCTTAAGGTGGAATAGTGTTCCATCAGATGGATACACATTTTATTTATCTATTCACCCATTGATAGAAATTTGGGTTGTTTCTGCTTTTTAGTTATTATGACCAATGCTGCTATGAGCAAGAATACAAGTATTTGTTTGAATATCTACTTTCATTTCTTTTGAGTATATTCTTAAGGAGTGGAACTGCTGGGTCATATGGTGATTTTTGTGTGTGTGGTATTAGAGATGGAACCCAGGGCTTTGTGCATGCCAGGCAAGTGCTCTACCACTGATCTACACCGCTAGCCCTTGATCTTTGAGGCAGGATCTTGCTATGTAGCTTAGGCTGGCCTTGATCTTGTGATCCTCCTGCCTTTGCTTCTCAAGTTCTGGGAGTGAAGGCCATCATACCCAATGTCATATGACAACTCAATGATTATTTTTGAAGACTGTGTTCAGCTTTTCAATCTTTACTTGAATCTGTTAGCTGAAGTGAGATTTGGGAATTATTGTGTCTATTGATTTTAGTTGTTCGTATCATCTTTACCAACTCCGATAATGGAGTCCTGGCTATAAACTGCACAATGTGATACGAGAACTCAAGTGGCCTGTTCATGGTATTTTCATTTGCCCTGGCTTTGACCTTTGTAGGAGAGGATGACATCCTCCACTTCTTGCTGTGGTGAGAATTATGTCTATTTCTATCTTGCGCTGGCGTTTAGCTCAGTTGGTAGAGCGCCGCTCTGCAGTCTCTGAGGTCCTGAGTTTGATTCCCAGCACTGCAAAATGGGAGAAGGATGTGGCAACCCACTCCCAAGGCAATCCTGAAACAATCTGCCATTGAAAACCCTATGAGGGTCGCTATGAGTTGGACACAACTTGATGGCACCCAATAACAACAACAATAGTTATGTGTCTTTTACTAACTTTGATAAATAAAATTTTAAATACATTTTAACAACTTTTTTTCTTTTAGGGGTTGAACCCAGGGCCTCACACATACTTAGCAAGTGCTCTACCACTGGGCTGAACCCCAGTCCATTTTTTAAAATTATTTTTTCAGTCAGTGTCTTGCTAAGTTCTCAGGCTGCCTCTGGCCTTGAACTCATGATCCTCCTGCCTCCGCACCCTGAGTTGCTGGGATTACAGGTGTGAGCCACTGTGCCCACCTATTCACCATATTTTTTTTTGTTCACACCTTGTATATGATATGTGAATACAGAGTTTGTTTTAAACAGTGTTTTCGTTTTGTCAGTGCTGGGAATTGAACCTGGGATATTACTCATGCTAAGCCTATGTTTTACCACTGAGCTACATCCCCAGCCCTGCTTTCAAGGTTTAATGATGCTAAGCTGGAGCCTTTGTGGAGGTGGAGTATAACTTTATCCCTATGTAGCCTATAGAACAAAGTCCAAAGACCTTAGGATTCTAGAAAAAGATGTTTAAATGAGGCAGCTTCCAAGCCACTCAGTCTGAATTCAAACCCTGCCGCTGGCTTTCTCTGTGCAGTCTTGGGTAGGTTACCTAGGCTCCCTGGGGCCCCTTTGTCTCCTTCATCTACAAAGTGAGGAGGAGGAGAACAGCACCTCTTTCATGGGATGTGTGAGACTTAGGGAGATACTGCCTGGAGTCTGGTGAGCACTCAGAAAATGTTTGCTGTTATCGCCGCTCTGATTCCCATGGCCATGCTTGATATTATTACTATTCTACAACCTGCCCACTGCCTGCCTTACAACATTATTTCCTGCCACTCTGTCTCCTCCTAAAGCCCCTGCCAGAGCGAGCTTGTCACTGCCACCTGCGAGACTGGAAGAGTCTCCCCGCTGGAAATCGTTCCTCTGGCTGTTTGGAGGCTGAGTAACCACTTGGAGGAGATGTTGCAGAGGCAAACTGAAGCCACAGCATAAAACCGGCTCTAAGGTTCCAGCACATCAATAAAGCGACGGGCCAATTAGCAGCACCACATTCGCCATTCACCAGGGTGTTCTTGGTCTCTGCTCGTTTCCCTCCCTGTGGCAGCGGGAGCCCTTTGTTCCGTGGCCCTGAGCACATGGTGGTGGCGCTGCTGTGGGTGCCAAGCCAAGAGGAAGCCCTAGTCCAGCTAACCCGGAGGCACGAGTGAGCCTCTATGGAAGGATGGAGCCTGGGAAGATAGACCTGGATGCTTGATCTAGAGCAAGTCCCTTCGGTTCTCCCAGCCTCAGTTTCTTCTGCAGTAAAATGAGATTGGTCCTCACTGCAAAACATGACAATTGAATCAGATCTGTGTCAAAGGGCTTAAGGGAGGGGACAAGATCTAGCCAGCGCACTAAAGATCGCTGGCCTCCTTTCTGCTTTCCTCTCCCTGTTCTAAGGGGCCTCGGGCTGTGTCTTTGAGGGGATTTAGACTGCTGGAGGTGGAAGGGGGCTGGCTGGAAGGGAGAGCAGGAAGATCAGGCGGAGGCAAGAGGGTTCCCAGCTAGCACTGGGTGCAGGCAGGTGGGGCAGGCAGGAGGAGGCCACGAACTCAGAGAGCCCCAGACTTCAGCAAGCAAGGAGCCCGCAGCTTTGCTGTTGTAGCTGCTCTTCAGCTCCTCCTCTTCCTCTTCCTTCTCCTCTTCTTCTGGTAAGGGCTTTGCACAAAACTGAACATGTTAAAAATAATAGAACTACTTTTCACGAGCAGACTTCAATGGCCGTTTCTCTGTAGTTGGAAATAGCCATATCTCTGGCCCAAGCCCACCCTGGAAAGCAAAATAAAACACAGTGTCCCCTGACACCTCTTCCTGATTCCATGGGGCGCAGGCCCAGATGGTGCCACCTTTCCATGTGGGATATAGTTGGCCCATTTTCACAGGGTGCTGTCGCCCATGAGCTGAGGAAAGTGGAACAGTCACCACGTGGATTCTTTGTTCATATTCCACGGGACAGCCCTGAGGTCAGAGTGCACCATGCAACCTGGAGCGAGGGCATTCGGCAGGCAATCCTTTTGCCTTTCCATGTCTCTGGCTTTTAAACTGGGATTGGGAACTCCATGTTGATGGTCGCTATGCCCAGTGTCTGCTAATCTACTGTAAATGGTAGCTTCCCGGAAGCAGGAATTATCCCTAACATCTGGAACATTAACACTAAGTGGATTTAACTGTCTGGAGAAGAAAACAAGGTGCTTGGAGTCCCAGGTTCAAGAGCTGGGTTCAAGTACCTTCCTCACTTAAGAAAGCCAACTGAAAGCAGTACAATAACTACTTATTGAGCAAATACTATCTACCAGGCATTGTGGAAAACTAAGCAGCCAGCCTCCTCACATTTTTCGGGTGATTGTTGGGGGCAGAAGTGAAGACCATTATGTGCACCTTAGCATAAATAATAGAGAATGGCTACCAGCTGAGTTATCCTAATGGTGGCGCCTTAAGCCTCAGTTTCCCCACCTACATCTCTCTCCTCATGGAAGGGTGGTAGGCATGAAAGAAGAAATGAATGTAAGGCTCATAAAGCAATGCCTGGCTCTTGGAAGGCATCAAACAATGGGAGGTTTATTTTTGTTTGCTGTAAAACTAACAAAATAGCTCATTTTTACTGGCAATTTATCAGAGAAATAATATATAATACATACTTGTAATATACAATAAATAATATACACAAAAATATAAATTTCTCTTTATAAGAGAAATAATACCAAAACATCTAAAACTTTTAATTCATTCCAAACATTAGAATGTCTATTTTCTTCTCAACTTTCCATTCTCAATAACAATAACAACAACAACAATAATAACAGCAGTGCAAAGAGCTTGCTAATGGGGATGCACTTAATCTTCCCATTACTGTGTCAGGTAAGTGCTACAGTTGACCCATTTTACAGATGAGGAAACTCAAGCACAGAAAGATTAATTGACATTTCATTTGCATCTCCTTTTCCCTGCTTCCCTCTTCCCTTTCCACTTTCTTAATCAGTTGGCAATTCAAGTCCAATTACAGGGAACTCTTTTCCTTCAAGGAATTGCCTCTTTTTCTCTCCCTCCATCTCTAGCCAACCATGGACCCTCTTTCTATCACCATCTACACACAACAGAAGGCTGCTTGTCATCAAAGTAGAAACATCCAGATGTTTACCGAGTTCCACTCCTCCATCTCCTTTGACTACATGGCTTCTCTCGGGCTAACCTTTCTTAAGGCAAAGCAGCAGCAAGGAGAGGGGAGTGGCATTCCTTCATCAATGGGAGACAGGGAGAGGAAAGAAAGGATTCTTGACAACAACTGGGTGAGGGGAAATGGAATGGAAGAACCAGGGTGCCCATGTAACTGCAGGTACGGGCAGAATAGGTAAAAAAAAAAAAAAAAAAAAAGTCACGCTGCAAGAACTCTTCCGTGTTTCAACGATGAAGTGGACTCCGGGGCAGTGAACATAGGGCAGGGGTAGGGTGCTGTGTTATCAGAGAGGTGACATCCGGTGCAGGGCCCCAGTGGGAGAGCAGGAAGACAAGCACTCAGCAGAGCATTAACTGGGGAAGCAGACAGTCAGCTGCCCTGTCCACCCCTCACCCCCTTCCTCCTCAGGAAAAGGGAAGAGGTCAAGTCGATGAAGAAATGGGGAAGTCCTAGCTGCTCCTGCAGGGGCATTTAAGGGTCTATCGAAGAGTTGACTCTAAGCCCCAGTGAGACAAAAGCCTGTTATAAAAATGATTAGCAAAGGGTTTCTGGAAATATTTCCTCAGGACACTGAAAGGAGAAGGAATATTTTTGCACACTGCTTTGCGTCTCAGAAATAATCACAACTAGGCCTTTTTATAACCGCGGGCCTTCCTCCTTTCACATGCCATTTGCAAGCACAGGCATGGTATTTGTAACTACTTCTCAGTAGCAAGTGGGTCACTGATACGGAGCGAGAAACTCAGAGGCAGGTGCCATTTTGAAAACTGCTCCTGTCTACCTGAATCTTTTATATTTCCAGACGCACTTCAGAAATGTCCTAGTGCTGAAAATGTTCCCTTCGAAACAGAGCTCAGCTTTTGAATTTAATCTTCGCATATTAGAGATCATGGGATGGTAGTGGCCGGAAATCAACATGGGCTTCATTAGCAATCACTTATAATTTATGAACATAAGAAACAGGAAATTAAAGAACCTCCCCATTGTCAGGCAGCAAGTCAATAGCAGAGCTTGAACTTGACTTATTTTTTAAGAGGGAGGCACCGTACTCTAAAACTCTAAATTACCTTCTACGCAGCAAATATTACGGTTGACTTGAGCGTTCACAAGAAATACAGCAATGAGAAAACATGGTACGGTGATGAAACTTTTTTAAAAAATCACTTTCGGATGCTTTGCCTCCCACCCAAGTCTAGGAGAACACAAGCGAGGAAGACAAAGGCCGGGCAGGGCGAATGCCCTCCACTGGTCTGAAAGCTGAGTCACACGAATCAGACCCTCGCAGTGGGCGAGGCCCTTGGGTGAGGACACCGGGCCCCACCTTGGAGATGTCTGCAGCAGACAAAGCCAGTTTCGAAGTGAAGGAATGGCTGCCCCCTCGCCCCCCAGGTGCCACCCAGACCCTCGGTTATTATGCTCTGCTCCGCAGGGGCAGGTCTGGGCTGCTGATGCAAAAACCCATTATGATACAACATAAAAGGGGGAAATGCATTACGAAGGCCGTGTTGGGGGATGGGTTTTGGCTCGTTTTCTTTTATATTCACTTTTCCGCCATCGTAGTGGTTAGGGTGCCCTGGTGGACAATGGGGGTGCTCCCCTAACGCCAGGCCGGACGCGGTTCCGGAGACTAGGCGCGAAGGAGTTAAGCGGGCCTGAGGATGACGTCACCTTATTAGCATAGGAGCGCCCATATAGCAGCCCGCGCCGCGCCCCGCCCGACACTCGGCGGTGCCACTGCGCAGATCGGACTTCTCTCGCTCACGCACCTCGCTCCGGTGAGCCCCAGGGCCCCTTCTTCTTGTCTTCCCTTCCTCTCCTCTTCCCGCCTGGCCCTAGCGCTCGCCCCTTTCGTCATTCGCATCCCCACTAGGCATCCTTAAGGCCGTGCCCAAGTGGTCCTGCCTGGGAAGGTTGCTTTGGGCACTTTGGGGATGCTAAACCCTTCCAGATGCTGGGCAATGCAAGGGGAACTTGATTTCCAAAACCACAAAATATGGCGTTTTGCCCTGCAGCTTCAAGGGGGCACTTTTTTTCTTTCTGATTCTCCCCAAAGGCATCCTATATTGCCTATAAGGCTGTGATTAACCCGAAACAGAAAGATCCTTTGTTCTAACGCACATTCCCCCGAGCCTGGAGCTCCCGCAGCCCCGTAGCGTCCCTCGGCGGTTGCCTTTCAGGGCTGTCTCGAGCCAGGCTTTCCGTGGCTGGGCTGGGTGGTGCAAATTGTAAAGTCCTTGCAGAGAAACGTCTGCAAAGGCTACCGACTGGCCCGTGCATGCAGATCAGGATTGATGCGCGG
The DNA here is from genome assembly GCA_007922755.1 of Pedetes capensis. Taxonomy (NCBI): domain Eukaryota; kingdom Metazoa; phylum Chordata; class Mammalia; order Rodentia; family Pedetidae; genus Pedetes; species Pedetes capensis. The sequence continues at coordinate 176,935 of VMDO01001170.1, forward strand.
GGCGAGGACAGGCAGCTTTGTGTGCCGCGGCTGCATTGTTGAGCTAGACAGCGAGAAGCAGCGCGTAGGGCGGTGGTCGGAGGCTCCGGGCCGCAGCTGCCGCCTTTGTGACGGGAGGAGAAAGCTGGCCCCCGCTTGCAGCTTTTGGCGGAGAGATCCCGGCTAGAAAAATGGAAACGCGCTTTGCGACTTTGGCTCCCTGTTAAGAATTTTCACTCGATTTTTTTCGCACTTAAACCTGGAAGTGGCTCCGTTATTCTCCGTTCGTCCTCTCCAGGTTTTAATTTTGAAACACTGACATGAACCGGCCATGGTCAATTTCATCAGACGGAAAGATTCGGCCTTGAGAACCATCTTCTCTCTTTGGCCCCCCCACGTTTTGAAATATTGGGGGAAAGGGGTTTTTTTCTTATAGAAAGAGGAAGCTCTCCTTAGCCCCGAATGGAAGAGGGAGGGGGAGGAGGTGGGGTTTCAGGCTGGAACTTGGGCGGGGCGGGGTGGGGGAGCAGCGCATTGCTGAGCGGGGAGAGGCGGGGGTGGGCGGCTCTTTCTCACCCTTCCTCTTGGCTTTCTACCTGCAGCGTCCTCCGCAACCATGTCTGACAAACCCGATATGGCTGAGATCGAGAAATTCGATAAGTCCAAATTGAAGAAAACAGAAACGCAAGAGAAAAATCCTCTGCCTTCAAAAGAAAGTAAGCTCCGACCCACCGCCTCACACCAATCTTCAGAAAAGCCTGGGCGGGAGCGGCGGGTGGGAGGAAGGGAGGGGAGTCGTGGAGAAGGGGGGGGGCGGGGGAGGAGCCGACAGTTTGATGAAGATGAATGTGGTTTGGAAAGGTTAATTAAAAGCTGCGTTGCAGCCAACAAGCACAGGGGGTTAGCGATTTAATCGTGGAATATTTAATATGCCATATTAATATACACATACATTTATCTCTTAAAATGTGCATTGAGCGTTTTTTTTCATTATGCAATACCCATGTCGAATTTTTGTGATTCAAAAAGGTTTTATATGAAAATACTGTAGTCTTGTACCAGGCTATCCTGCATCCTCTGAGCCTCCATCTTTTTTTTCTTTTTTGTCTTTTCCCTGTCACAGCGATCGAACAGGAGAAGCAAGCAGGCGAGTCGTAATGAGCCGTGCGCCGCCCATATGCACTGTACATTCCACAAGCATTGCCTTCTTATTTTACTTCTTTTAGCTGTTTAACTTTGTAAGATGCAAAGAGGTTGGATCGAGTTTAAATGACTGTGCTGCCCCTTTCACATCAAAGAATGGAGAACTACTGACAACGAAGGCTGCGCCTGCCTCTCCCATCTGCTGGTCTGGCTGGCAGGGAAGGAAAAGAACTTGCATGTTGGTGAAGGAAGAAGCTGGGTGGGAGGATGGTGAAATCTAGAGTCAAATCCAAGCTGGTCCAGTACCCGCAGGCTGTAAAATGCAGTTTAATCAGTGCCATTTTTTTGTTCAAATGATTTTAATTATTGGAATGCACAATTTTTTTAATATGCAAATAAAAAGTTTTAAAACGTGGCTGGTGTGGCTGTTTGGTATCTGGAAAGGCAGTTTAATCGCTGTTAAAACCTTTGCAAGCGGGCCTGCTTCTTGGTCTCACTGGAACCTGGAAGTGACAAACATTTGGTGATTTGGTAAATTCCCTCACAGCATAAAGCTGGGTGTCACCTGGGTGCATGAAATGTCTATAACAGGTAAATGGGAGATCATTTTCTTAGGCTGATTGAATTCCTAGTATGGGTTATATGAAAGCCATAATAAATTTGCACACTGGGCATGGTGGTACTCCTATAGTCCGTACTTTTTGGGAGGCTGAAGTGGGAGGATGGCTTGAGCCCTGGACTATCATAAGCTATATGTTTGCAGTTCCTAACTTTTATGGATTTTGATAAGTCAATGCTGAATTTATTTCATATACTCAAGAAAATGGGAGGTGATAATTTACATCTTGTTTCAGATATCAATACGAACTTGGTTATTTAACCAATTACTAGCACTGAACAAATAGAATTTAGGCAGTCTTGTCAGGTAAAATGAGTAAAAATTACACTTTAATAGGGGCTTTAAAAGGGAACTTAGGACTTGTGCCTCCTCATCTAATGGCTGGTTTCCAATTAGAATTCAATATACAAAACTCTTGTAAAATAAGTGCGTCTACCATTAATGAGTGATTTGAAGTTACTGAATCGTCTTGATTCAAATAATGAAATGCTTGGATTTAAAAGACTCGGGTGAAATTGGTGCTAAGTCCAGCAAGAATGAGTTGGCTGATTCACAGTTCTTGCCTTTTCTTGAGCCATTAATTATCTCAGTCATCTGAATGACATTTTAACTGGTGGGTACAAGCAAAGCTCTTGTTTGGCCAGGCCACAACTTGCCAGAAAAGAGGGGAATAAGGTATGAATTGTATAAGGGTAAAAGGAAAGCTCCTTAAAGGATTCCTTGGATCTGTAAGGAAGGATGCAGGTATATTTAAAATAAAAGCACTAATTTTATTAAACCCCAATACTAATATTTAATAATGATAGTTCACCCAATGTCTTAGTGAAGCTAAAATGTGCAACGCAAATGTCCAAGACAAACTTCTTTCCCTAAAAACTGGTTTATGAAAAACAGCCTGTAGGAAGGGGAGGAGGAGGGGAAGCTGTTGATCATCGCTAAGCCAGTTGATGTCCTTTGCTCAACACTTCGTTTGAGAAATGCACAGGAAACCATATACCTGTGGTTTAGACAATCAAGTAGACCATCAGCGAGAAGCCTTTATCTGCATAGCAAGGCCAGGGTATGTTGGGCTGCTGCAAACCTGCAGGATCCCAGTGTGCCGTGCCTATGGGGAAGAGATAACAGGTGCCTGCACAGAGGTTCTGGGGTCCATCTCAGACTGAAGCGGCCCTCTAGCATTGCAGCTTCTTTTCGGACCTACAAGGCAGGGTATGGGCCTGCCACAAAGATAAATCAGACTCCCAGAAGTTTTTGCTGCATGCATTTTTCAAACGATTCAAAGATGAAAGAAGAGTTGAAGAAATGAACACAATTCCAGTGTTAAAAAGGCACACAAAGGGAAAGGGATGATTTATGAGATCAGGTGATGGGAGAAATGACTTGCCTCTCCTGGGAGGACAAAGCTACAACAGAAAAAGAGCAGTAGAATTAGAAATCTAGCAATGACTGAATGTTGGCCGTTTAGTACGAGAGAAATTCAGCCTGTGTCACACGCTGTTGGAGTTAACTGCTGTACGTGGGGATAGGCCAGGCTATTTTGCTGCTGGGATTGGCTTTTTGTTGGGGATTTTTACTATTTTTTGTATTTGATGGAGAATTCTTTATTCTTCCCAAGAGAGAATCTTCCCAGAAGAACTGGGGGGTACTTATGAATCAATGTGGGAATTTATGCTCTTGCTGTTCGAGAGCTGGGGGTTGGTAGTATTTTCACAGATATGAAGGACACATTAAGTTTATCATTAGGATGAGAGAATGCTCCAACTGGAGACCCTTACGACTGCATCTTTGACCCTGTCTCCACCCCGACCCCGTTTAGGAGGAACACAGGCCAAAAGAGCTTAAGTAAGAGCGGAAGGTCGCACTGTTTTGTCTGGGACTTCTGCAAATTTTGAACTGGTCATGACGAGTAAAACAAAAATGGAGCTATCTCCATTGCTAGATCTCACAAATGTAACGATTGCAGCTACCTATTTCAGTCTTCCAATGGGTGAAATTTAAAAGGTATCTTATTCTTTCAGGAGAGCAGCCCAATTTGGGGGCTGTGTGTGTCTGGATTGAGTGTGTATGGGGGCAGGCAGGCACGCAAAGTCTTCTGTACACTGAATCTCTCAGATCTGTGAGGCCCCTTATGGCTCTTAGAGTTACGTATTGTTGTCTTTAACTGTATGTGGAAGATCTGTTTATTTCCCCCAAAGAAGCATCTAATACCTCAAGGCACAAAAATAAAATAATGTTTTATTTTTTCTAAAAGTATGGGGCCAATTTCATGCTTACTAGAAAGAACCTTGCATTTTAGAAACCATATTACAGCCAAAAATTAAATACCTTGAGTCTTTCTTAGCTGAAGGATGTGAATTTAAAACATCGTTGAATAATGCTGAAAGCACTTAAGGTTGCATTTACACTGGGAGCCTTCACCTGCCTAATAAGAGAATAAGAGAATAAGAAAAATACTCTCCTTACCATCCCTCCCAAAACGCCCACTTTTACATTACACTTTCCTTTGGTTTTTTTTTGTTTGTTTTGGTTTTTTTTTTTTTTTTTTTGATTACACTTTCAAGAGTGGCTTACACTGCAGTCTAAGAGAATTAAGCACTCCAGTCTGGGATTCAACTACATTTGATTTGCATGTAACGGGAAAGGGCTAAATTACAAATTGAAGGCACAGATGTAAAAAAAGAAGTAAGCTGAGAAGAAAACATGTTTCTAAGTTCTAAGACCTGTGTCTGTCTGCACACATACTACCCTGGCTTCCCATCTCACCTGATGTTAAGAGCTTGACATCTCACCTGATGTCAAGCAGGGTCAGGCCCGGTTAGTCCTTGGATGGGAGACCGCCTGGGAACACCAGGTGCTGTAAGCTTGGGAGATGGACCCGGCAACCCACTCCCAAAAATCAATCAGCCATGGAAAACCCTATGAATAGCAGAAAAGCATGACAATAGTGCTGGGCATGGTACAGTGTCGGGGAGTGTTTTATTCTGTTGTACATAGAGTCGCTATGAGTTGGACCCGACTGGATCCTTACAACAAGAAGAAGACCTGTGCATACTGTTTATATTTTCCCTGGCTACGTGTACAGGCTTTTATCTCTCTAGGCACATTGTCTTGCCTTCTGAGATGGATGTGAGCAAAATTGTGCACTCAACAATCGCCAGGTATGTACATTGTGTACTCTTCTATGTCCAAAAGCGTTTCACAGCAATGGACACATATCAGGGCTTTAACATACCTTTCACCGTGAATTGATGGAGGCCTCATTTACCATGCTTATTTTGGAGTACCTTTCAATTTGTAAATATCATTCTAGATAGCATAATTTAAAATATATTTTAAAAATTTATTTAAAGAGCTTTGAACACTATCTCGCCACTGTCCTTGGTTGTGTTGATTTGAATCAATACTTACAGCCAACTACATACCTCATTATTAAGCCAGAGCACTGGATCATTAGTTTACTCTATCAATATGTATTGATTATCTAGTACATGCCAGATATTTTATTTGCCACAGGTATATAGTCATAAATAAGAAGCTATAGTCCCCATTCCTGTGTGTCCTCCATTAGTTAGAAGATGCCCTTTTCATTGAACTCAGTGGAAAATGCTAAGAAATTCTTTCTTGCCATTTTTTGTGGTACATAATGAAACCAAGGGCTTTGAATTTCTAAATGAGATTTAAGATCTTTGCTTTAATTTGAGACATTTTCCAAATGTATCTATAACAATTACATTCAAGCCAGGCACCATGGGGCATGACTGTAATCCCAGAGACTTGGGAGGCTAAGGCAGGAAGCTTGAGAGTTCAAGTCCACAGGCAGCCTGCACAACTCACTGAGATGCTGTCTCAAAATGGAAAAGGTAAAAAAAAAGGGGAGGGGGTCTGGGATGTGGCTCAGTGATGGAGCACTTGTCTAGTATGCATGAGTCCCTTGTTTAATTCCCCAATACTGGGAAAAAATTACATTCAAATCCCTCCAAAAGCTCAATGGTGAGTGAACTTTAATGGAAACCAACCAATTCTTGATGTTGAAATCAAATACTTTCTCAGTATAGCAAAATTGGATATGATAACTCCTAAGAGTCTGTTATTTTTTGAGAATCTTTTCTGAAGAATGCCAAAGATCTATCAATGAACTGGAGGGATTGCCTTTTACAATCTATCATTTGTTAGGATTTTGTGATTTAGATGTTGAATTTCCAGAGAAACACTTTTTATTGCTAAATCCTTACCCTTCCTCCATTCAATCTCTTTCTCCAATTCGACTGGATGATTGTTGGGAGCAGAAACAAACATTCAATTTCTGAAATCCCTCAGAGAATCTAGCAAAATCCTAACCACATGAGCAAGTGTCTAGCACCTGGCTAGTTGAGGGCTAGGTCACATTTGTTTAGTAGAATTCCACAGCTTGAAGCATCAGTGGTTAGGGACAAATTATGTTCATGATCTATTCAAAGCAGTGGGAACTATTCCTGTCACATTACTGTCAAACCACAGGAAATTGTGCTTTTCCTCATTACCACACTGAGCTCTGTAAGTGGCTGATACCTTTGACTACAAAGAGACTTTGCGATAGTGTTTTCTCAATTTAGAAAATATTTCTCAAGATTATTACATATATGCATATGTATATCTGTATATATATACAGATATATTTCAGATGCCATGTGATTGTTTCTATCTGAAACAGTGGCTCGCTTGGAGGGTAGAAAGAGTCATTCTCTACTCAACAAACATTTATTGAGCACTGACTATGTGCCTGGCTCTTTCCTAGTTGCTGTTGTTGTTTTTAGTGCCATCAAGTCAGGTCTGACTCATAGTGACCTATGTACAACAGAACAAAATGCTTCCCAAAATGTGTCATGCCCAGCACTATGTCAGTGCTTCTCTGGTATTCATAGAGTTTTTGATGGCTGATTGTTTCAGGAGTGGGCTGATAGGTTATTCTCTCATCTTTTGCAGTGCTGAGGATTGAACCCAGGGCCTCAAAGAGTGCAGAGCAGCACTCTACCAACTGAATCAACACAAATAAGCACTGGGCCTAATCTTGGGCTGATTCACCTGATAGGCAGACCTATGTGAGTGAGCAGCACTATACAGTATGAGCCATGTAGCTATCTGTTTAGTCATCCAACACCTATTTATCCAGATTTATCTATCTTTTTTGTCAGGCAAGATACTGGACAGATGAACTGGAGCATGATTCTGAAGGGTCACTGCACCTGGCTATAGAGTTTGAAGATCATCCTCAGGTTACTGGAAAGTATCAGAGGTAAAATCAGTGAGTCCTCATGAGGCACCTTGTCGACTCCTCTGTTCAGCTGTGTAGCCATAAGGAGCATAGGACAAGGGAGAAACAGTCCCCACTTGTCATTTAAAAAGCAGGTTAAGATCATCAGTATTAATCTGGGAGTGGTGGCACACACCTGTAATCCAAGCACGTGGGAGGTTGGGGAGGAGGATCAACACGAGTTCAAGGCCAGGATGTTTTATGTAGAAAGTTCCAGGACAGATTGGGCTACACAGCAAGACTCTATTTCAATCAATCAAATCAGTGTTTGGGTAAGCTCATACCAGAAGATAGTAAATCTTACTTTTATTGGGATTTCTTAGTGGGCATTTCAGTAAGACAAACTTCTAATATCTTTACATTCTAAATGCTTTGTGTGTTTATTTGCTGCTAGTTTTGAGGCTGACACGGACAGGGAGTTAATAGATTTGAAATGTTAAAATTACATGATTTTGTGGAGGATTGCTGAGCTTTGCAGTGCTGTATACCAGGGTTTGTCAGAGCTGTTCTTCAGTCAGGTATTAGGTTCCTGAGGCTTCTGTAACAAATGATCACAATCTTTGGAGCTTAAAACAGCAGAAATGTATGTTCTCACAGTTCTAGAAGCCAGTACCCTGACACCAAGGTGTTAGCCATGCCACAGTCCTTCCAAAGGCTCTGGGGGAGCACACTTCCTGTATCTTCCAGTCCCAGTGGCTCCACGTGTTCCTTGGCTTGGGCCGTGTTCCCTCAGTGGACACTTCCAACTGTACATGGCTTTCTTCTGTCTCATATAAGGGCATTGTGTATTGGATACACAGTGGGTCATACAGGATGCTCTCCTCTGAAGATACCTAATTACATCTACAAAAAGCCCTTTTCCAAGTAAATTGACATCCACAGGTTCCAGGGATTTGATATGGTCTTATGTTTATTTGGAGATCATTATTCAACCCACCACAAGTCATAATCAATAGATCTAGTAGCTGACGTTATCAACTTGTGATCAGCATTGTGGACAGGGACATTTTAAGGAATAAGTGGGCGTGTGGAATGACAGAAGATAATTGGATTTTTTTCATATTAATCAGAAAATTACTCCATGATTTAAGGACTGATATGGAAAAACTCATAGGAGCCATAATTAAATAAAGACAAACAGGCATGGAATGGAGGGAGCATCAGAGGTTGCCTACTGGTTATATGTTTCCTGTGGTTACAGAGGTGAATGACACAGGTGGTCATAGAAGAAAACAATTGTGCTGTTAAAGTAATTTGAAATGTCCTTAAGGAGCATAAAAAAATGCCATCTGGGGAAATAAAAATATATATACTATTATAAACAGTTGGAAAGGCCAATCCCAAAATTATAAAAAGAAAAGAAAATGCCAAATAATGTAAACTGGATATTGTGAAGAAAGAATTACAATATACAACCCTGAACTTGTGATTTAAAAAATTATTAGTAACTTGGGCTCAGAAGGCGAGAACTGTGAGTTCATATGTCCAAACATCAATTCTCAATGCCTTATGCATATACTTAAGGTATTCCTGTAAGGTTTTACTAACTTTTTAGGAGCTCTGTGTTATAACTGAGATGCACAAATCCACACATGCATGAAAAGCAAACCTACTGGCAACTATTATTTTGAACCTTCATCTTATCAGGGCGTCTTTTATGAAATAGGTCATGAAGTTTCTTAGTAGAAGAGATAGATAGGTACAGAAAAGGAAATCCACTGAGGTCTTTGATGCACGTTCCAGAGAATGAATTCTTCAGCTTAGAAAGAGGCAAGGTCAATTAAATCTAACAAAGACATTAAGAGTCATCTGCCCCAAAGAAGGTTGCTCTATACACTTTTGACCATATTCTTTTGAAAATGCTAGCATTTATCTTCCCTCCTCTCCTGAAAGCTGACACATATGTATGTTGATGGCTGTGTATGTCTAAAATCTCTTAGGCAATTGGGTTGGTCAAGGCCAGGCTTCAGTTGGCCCCATGCCACCATTCTTTGTTCCACAGGTGTTTCCAAGTAGAGTCCCATCGGAGGGCGAGTTCAGGCTTTAGGTCACAGGACCAGGTGAACAAAAACTGTGAGAGGCCCAGGCTTAGATAAGGCAAGCAAACTGAATCAGCCAGCCGATCACCATTTCAACCTCTGCACTCCCACCCCAGGTCTACCACGCTTCAGGCCACACCCTAGAGCGTGGTTTTCAAACCACAGGCCTGGTTGCAGGAAATCAATTTTAGTTGACTCTTGCCAGCAATAAAAACAAGAGAATAAAAAAAAATGAACAAGACGAGGCAAAGCACAAAAAAGAAATAGAACAGGAATTTCCAGACTCCATGCACGATGAAGGTAAGAATTGTGGAATCAAACTTCTGTTTGAGTTATTTATGTGTGAGAGAGCAGGTGTGTGTGTGTGTGTGTGTGTGTGTGTGTGTGTGTTTACTGATCTGTGATGTACAATGTCTCTCTCAATGTGAGTCAGGTTCACAATGCCCTACCCCCTGCTTCCTCAGAGCCTCATTTCCTTTCTTTTCTCTGTCTAGGTCTGACTTCTCATCAATTGCTTCAGATTGCCTTTAAACCCTCTTCTGCCTATACTCTGCTGAAGCTGACTTTCACACCCGAGTCCTGAATCCCCTTCAAGAGCCTATTTTCCATTCTTTCACTCATGCTCCCAGCTGTTAGCAGATAAAACCATATACTTTTCCATATAGTTACTTCTTAACTCATCATCCATTCCTGGTGAGCTCCATCTGAGTGGCACCGCCTTGCATAAACTTCATCACTTCCATGAGCTTCACTTTTCTCAGCAAAGTGGGGGCCATGTGACCCTAACACATGGAGTTGCTGCGAGGGCTGAAGGAAATAAGTTCATTAAACATGCTCAACATATGGTCTTTTATCACATCAGCCTCCTGTTGTTGTTGTTGTTAGGTGCCATCGACTAGGTATCCGACTCATAGCAACCCTCATAGGGTTTCAATGGCTGACTGTTTGGGGATTGCCTTGGGAGTGGATTGCCAGGTCCTTCTCCCATTTTTGCCGTGCTGGGAACTGAACTCAGGACCTCAGAGACTGCAACGCAGTGCTTTACTAACTGAACTAAATCCCAGCCCATCAGCCTCCTAGTTCTCAAATAAATGCATGTAATTTTTCCCCTTACTTGGCTCCTTGGTAGCTCTTGTCAATGCTGACCACGCCCTGTATTCTGAATCTCTCTCCTCTCTCACCACATTTCAGTCTCGAATTTCTCTGGCTATTCTTGTCCCATCAAGGTCTCTGATTGCCTTTTCTCTCTTACCCCCTAAGGGTTGTTGCTTCCAGACCCAGTCTATTATTGACCTCCTTTGGTGTTGAACTTCACCCTACAGACTAGAGGACAGTTCTTTCATTTCCAAATAATTTTTTGACTTCTTGAGCTTTACCCACTCTTGTCCCTACAATGTGAGAACCCCAAGAGCTGCTCACTGCCACCCCACATGCAGCCCTCTGTTACACAGACAAGTGTAACAGAAGCAACTCTCTTCATCTCACACGAAGTCTTCATGTGACTCATTTTATTCACTTTAATTAAAACCCTAAAATTTATAAAAGAGGTGCAAGTCAAAAAAATCCCTATAAGCCAGGTGCCCTCATACATGCCTGTTACCCCAGCGACTCGGGAGGTGGGAGCAGGAGAATCTCGAGTTCGAGGCCAGAGGCAGCCTGCACAACTTAGAAAGACCTTGTCTCAAGACAAAACATAAAATAGGGGCTAGAGGTACAGCCCAGTGGTAAAGCAAGTGCCTAGCATTCTCGAGGCCCTGTGTTCAACCCCCTAGTATGGGGTTGGGAGAGAATTCTTTAAACCATTCACCCCAATTCACTGATTATTAACATTTTACCACATTTGCTTTACCATTTTTCTTTTCTCCTTTTTTCTTTATCACTTTTTCTCTTTTTTTTTTTTTTTACCTGAACCCTTTCAAAATACTACAGCTTACCTGTCCTAAGAACAAGGACATTCCCTTACATAACCACAGTGCAATGATTAAATGTGGGAATTTTTATTTGTGTTGTTGTTCTATTTTTTTTTTTTTTTTTGAGACAGGGTCTTGCCATGTTAGCCCAGGCTATCCTGGAACTCGCTACGTAGATCAGGCTGGCCTTGAATTCTCATGGATCCTCCTGCCTGTTTCCTGAATACTGGGATTATAGGTGTGTGCCATCATGCTCGGCTTAAATGCAGGAATTTTAACAATAGTACTATGATGTTACTATCTGTTATTAGTAATGATATTACTACCTGTTATTCTGTTACTATTACTATGATTGCTACTATTCTGTTACGATTATTATTCTGTTATCATATTACTATTACTAAAGTCCACATTTAAATTTTGCCAGTTCCATTGTCTTACAGCACTTTTCTTCCTCCTTATCTGGGATCCAATCCAGGATCACGCATTGCATTTAGTTATCATGTCTTTAATCATGAATAATCACTTACCTGTTACTTCTCTTTCAAGACATTTACATTTTTGAAGACTATGGACCAACTGGAGTGTGGGGTTTTTCTCAGTTTGGATTTGCCCAATGTTTTGTCATGAGATTAGAGTCAGATAATTGTGAGTAGGACAAACAGTAAGGGAGGCTGTGTCCTTCTTGGTGCCTCACACTGGGAGGTACATGATGTCAATTCGTCCCATTCATTGATAACTTTTCTCTCTTAAGTGATTGCCATCAGATTTCTGCAGTGTAAACCTATCATTATAGCCTTTGTAAACAGTAAGTAAGCTGTGTGGAGATTTGAGGCTAACGCCTGTGCCTCTTCAAACTTTCACCAAATAGTTTTGGCATTTATTAATGAGTTTTGCTGGAATCAATTATTTCTATGGTGTCAGCAAAAAAGTGACTGTACTAATGATAATAAAAACAAAAGTAGCTTCTGTGTGTAGGCCTGTGGGCTTGTTCTCAACATTGTAGGGGTACCACGTTACAAGGAAGACCTTCAAAGGCTCTTTCAAGACGCAGATCAGACAGATTTTGTGCTGTCATTTCTATCTTTAAGATTCAGATGAGGGCTTGTTTACAACCAGCATTCTCACATGTGATGGCTGTGATTTAAAACAAGAATAGAGACGCTTCTGTGTAAATCACACTCACATTCAGTTCAAACTAGATCATTAACATTAATTTTGATCGACCACAAATATTATTCAGCTTTCATTATCTGGCAGAGAAATTGCCTGTCACTAGTTCTACACGGGTACAAAGCAAAGGCCTGAGGTGTTGGGGGTCAGTACAGGCAGATCCTTTCCAGGTTCCTGCTAGATAAGGGATGTTGGTATTAAGAAGGAAATCCCAATGCAACTGGGATAATTGGGTGTGGCCTTCGGCAAGGTCATTTCTGCAACCGTGTCACAGGAAGAAGGCCTCTGCTCTGTCTCAGAATCAAGAAGTGGCTTTGGAATTACAAGTTTGACTTTGATCAAGTGCCTGCGTTTCAGCAAGCAGTAAGCAAACATCACCTGTTCTACTAGTCAAACACACCTTCCTAGCCCTAGTGCCAGAGAATAACAAGGTTGAGGGCTTCAAGGATGTCTGGCTCTCTTCTATTTTTTTTTAAAGTTAGTGTCCAACTCAATAGGTTTCATTATGACATTTCCATACATGCATATCACTGTACATTGCTCATGTTCACTTCCTTCATTGTCCTCTCATGACCCCCTCCTCCTCCATTTTCTACCTGGAAAATATGTCTTCATCCAAGTACTACTGTTTGCTTATAACAATTGTGCCTTAGATTATCTGAGTCTTGGGGCCAGTGCTAACACAGCCACATACATGAGCAATGACTCACCCCCAAAGTTGTTTCAAAGATATCCTGACCATGAATTTGTTATGGAAATCAGGAAAAGGCCTGCTATTTCAATGAGGCTTGTCCTCAAAAGAGGCAGAGTCGCCAATATGTAATAATAAATTATACACACTTTCCTCTGTTTTGTTTTGTTTTTGTTTTTCTGGGATATCAGCTAATCTTCTCTTCCTCTCTGTACTAGGAATGGAACCCGGGGGCCCTTGACTCTTGCATGTGACCTACCACTGACTTACAACCCCCAGCCTTGATCTTTTAAAAGTATTTTTAGTCATGAAAAAAATTTTAACCTGTAATACATATATATGGTTACAAAACCAAGGGAAAACCTGAGTAAACCCTCTAGTATCAACTTGTTTTTAGTTATTTGCTTTTATTGCTAATTTTTGAGGTCACATAGCTAAGCAGTATACATCCCCATTAGCTTTGCAATCAGTAATATCTCTGATGTGGGAATATACTATGATAACAATTCTTTACTTTTTTTATGAAATTGGAGGCTGCTTTTGTCCATCTGAAATCAGATGAATCCACCAGCTCTTCACTGAGTCTGTGCAGGTAGCTAATGGGTAACCTTTTGATGGTAATAGATTGAAAATTCCACCCTCATTTTCTGAACATGCTTCCTATGAAGAGCCATGAAGTTTCACTACACATGTGCAGACCATCCCTTATTTTACTTTCCCCTATCTCTACTTGCCTCAGAACACATGGTTTCTTTATCCCATGAAAACTTGTAAACTCTATTCTCAATAAGGCTGATTTGAGATTTGGGATTCTCACCTCTGCAGGATCTGTGCCTCATGAACACACTCTCTTTTGCAAAATTTCTTGTTTCAATGATTGACAAACTGTATGGTAGGCAAAATGGACCTCATTCAGTAACAGCTCAAACATCAAAACACTATGAGAAGTATGTTCTCATTTGATAGATTCTCTTTGATCTTGTGGATATTTTTATTAGTTTCTTATTTAACCTCCAATAAATGCAAAAATCCAATACTATATACATTTTTACTCTCTCTTTTCCTGTTATTATAACTTATCTTTCCAGTATAGTTTTCTTAAACTTTAAAATAATTGCTGTAAGAATAATGCATATTCATTTAAAATAGATCAAACAATATGTAGTAGACTAAAGGAAAAAGGGAAATTTCCTCTAGACTCCAACTCATTTTCTGGAGGTGGCTACTGTAAACTGTTTTATGTGAATCATTCCAGATGTTTTCTAATAATCATGTTAGTGGCAATAGCTACTTGTGAAATTTTTTAGAAATTTGAGAGCTAGCTGTTAAAGACAGTGACTGTTAAAAATTAAATTACATAAATTTACAATGAAATAAACTATATTAAAAGTAAAGGTAGTAAATACTCAAAACTCATTGTTGCCTAATCAATTTACTGCATTTTACTATTATTTGTGATCTCAGGGTCGAATATGTCATTTTATCTGTGTGGTAGAAATACTATAAAGTGGTGGTTGCCAAGCATCTCTTCCCAACTCCTTTTGAGGGTTTTACACTTCCATTGAGGTAGAATGCAAATTATTATCCCTCAAAATGACTGAAAAATAGGCAATGTAAAGATGCTACTAAAATGCTGACACAATTATTTTTTAAAGAATATGAGCATTACAATAAATGACATTGCTTAGGGGGAAAAATTGGCTAACTTTCATGAATATACAAATGGCCTTTCCTTTTTTTAACCAAATGCCCAACTAGACAAATTTGTCCTTCCGCATCCTAGCAAGTCTCCTTTCTCAGCAGACCAGTAATGTCCCCATCTCAGAGGGGGAGAGATTCATTCCTTTGACATACAGTCCAGGGTGGATTCCAAAGAATTGACTATGGAAAGGGAAGGGAAAAAGAGTACCATTATAATGGAGAAACTTGGCAGACATTCTGTAACTATATGATGAAGGATGACATCACCGGCAATGTCATGTAGACATCAAGTACCTTCTGATATGCTTTGAGAAGAAGACCACTTCATTTCTTCCAAAAACCCATACTCCCACTCTAACAAGAAAAACATCAGGCAAATCCAAATTAAGGGACAGTCTATAAAATACATGACTGGCACTATTGAAAATCATCAAGGTCATGAAAAAATCTAAAAACTGACACAGACCAGAGGACACTAAGGGATATGATGACTAGATGCAATGTGGTATCATAGGAATTCTGGAACAGAGAGAGGACATTTAATGGAAAAGCTGGTGAAATTGGAATAAATTCTTGAGTTTTGTTAATAATTATGTACCATTGGTGGTTTCTTAGTTGTGACAGATGTACCATGTTGATGTAAGATGTTAACAATGTAGGAAATTGGGTAAAGGATAAATGAGAACTCTGTCCTATTTTTTCAACTTCTCAAATATAAAATTATTCTAATATAAAGTTTATTTAAAGAAAGTAGCAACGAAAAGATAGCATCCTTTAATTGCATAACAAGTATTCAGCATAGATTTGTTTTCATAATTCAGTGCTCTGCATATCCTTTTATTAAACAGAACAAGTTTTAACGTAGTAAAGACTGTCTTCCACATGTAATAGGATATGGCAGGCTGTGCAGTGTAAAATGCAGCTAAAATCAAGACGATAGGCTTGTTGTGGGCTTGTCCAACCCATAGACTCAGCCCTAGCTTTGTCTAGAGAAACTTCGTATGAGTGTGTAATGTTTGAATCAGTGTGGATAAATACTCATTATGGCCTAGAAAATAATTGAAAGCACATGTTCTCTTAAAGGTGAACCAGCAGTACGATCTTTCTGTAAGAAGAGCTGCTTGATCATAATTAAAACTTTCATTTGACTAGTAAAAGTAAAGAACCACTATAAATTAAGATGGTAATGTCAGAACCTCTGGGGGCAAGTCTAAAATTCCTCTCTGTAATTAGAGATACCAAACTTAAGGTATACTCATTCTTTTCATTGCTGAGGTTTTATTTTGCAAGGAAGCTGGTATTTTAAAAATTGTAGCTCTTCTAGAACTGATGACAATTTTTTATTCTTATTTAGGTTTGTTGCTTGAAATCATTTGTCCTTTATGTACTGGACTAAGAGTTAGAAGTCTGATTTCTTATGTGATTGAATATGTGGGAATCTGGGTGGTCTAGGTCATATCATGACCTTTCAAGATCAGAATTTCCAAATCTTCCTAGTTAGATATTCGAATATTAGCTTTATTAGACTCTTCCAGTTTAAAAAGATTGGAGTTTTATTGTAATAAGGAGATAATACTCCCTAAAAATGCTCCTTCTTAAAAACAGAAGGCTTTAATAATCCTTGGGTGGTAAATTTGGCTAGTAATTGTTTGAATATTCTTATTTGGGTTTTAGATTTCCAAATGTGTGCATATATGTCCATATACAAGTGTACAAATCATACATGTATACATATGCTTTACATACACACATATAATCATGTATCATATTAATATGATAAAACATAAACTAGAAAGCTATCTTTGAAAACACAAGAAGGACATATACAAATAGATATCTCATTGAATCTGGGTTAAACTAAGGAATTGTGGGCAGGTGGGCCTTAGTGCTTCTCTTTAGTGAAAATTTTGCCAGGAAAGCCTAAAAGTTGAACTTGAACTTCAGTCCATTCCTTGTCTGTCTTTTTCCATTTACCAGTCTTAATATTTGCAATTTCTCTTTCTAGATCTCTTCAGTTTTTATCTTCCACTCATTCTATTAAGTTAAAACAAACAATAGGCTTTAAAAAGAACATTCCTAGTGGTAGATATCTCCAGAGAGCTTATATTTACGTTTAACAGAATTTTTGCCAGACCGCCCAAGTAGATACCACTGATTCTTCATTTTTCATCAACATACTAAACCATGATGGATACAATGGCATAAATGTGGTGGAGACAAGCACCAAGCAAAGCCTTGATAGTCCATTAGGGGAATACAAAGTTATGAGAACATTTTTTTATCTAGTCCTACAGTAATGATCCACATCTTCCTCCCTGTTTCCCTCTATATGATGTCTGTAAAAGGCAAAATCATACATATAATAACTTAGTGGCCAATAGTTTGGACTCTAAGAAATAAGACTGCTACTTGTCATGTTTTCCATTGCCAAATAAGCTGTTTTACATAAGAATATGCAAACACTACAACCTTTTATAACATTTAAAGTTAGACTTGAGGGGTTGGAGATTTAACTTAGTGGTAGAGCACTTGCCTGGCAAATGCAAGGCCCTGGGTTGGGACTTCAGCACCAAAAAATAAAATAAAATAAAGTTAGACTTGATTATTTTATGACATAATGACAGTATAACTCTGCAGTCAGCTGAATCAAGATTAACGTTGTATATTTTGTGTTTAAAGCAATGGATTAGGGCACAGAAAAACTAGCCACTTGAGTTTGCTCATGATTACGTTAAGCTTGATTATCTTGGTTGATTGCCACCAATCACATCTAAGGATTCCGCCATCTTTCGTAATGCTGATGTGTGTTTCAAATGGTGCAAAGGACTCTGTGGTAATTTTACATGTACTACTTAGGTAAGAACCATAAGATGCATCCTAGTTTATGGAGTTTATTGTGCGGAATGAAAAGTACACACGGAACCAGCTTCATAAAAGTAAATTTTAGATCAGACTCCTCTTTGAAAATGGGGACTGATTTGGGAACCTAACTACTATAAGGATATCTTTTGCTAATTTAACATACATCTATTCCTACATTTTTGTCCATCAAATTTTTCATTCCAAAGCCAGAATATTTTAAGATTAATTCACTGACTCTGAGAATCTTTTTCTATAAACTGAAAGTCAAGTAACTCTGGCACAAGGGCCAAATATAGTCAGTTACCTGTTTTCTTATGGCCCGACACCTAAGAACTGTATTTACATCATTAAACAATTTTTAAAAAATTGAAAGAAAACTGCTACTTTTTGACATGTTAAAAAATGGGAAGTTCTGATTTTGGTGTCCACAAATAAAGTCTTATTGCCATACAGCCACACTCATTCATTTAAATCATGTCTATGGCTGTTCAATGGCAAAAATGAGTGGCTCTGATAGACACCACATGGCTGGCAAGGCAGAATGTATTTACTCTATGGCCTATTTCAGAAAGAGTTTGCTGAAAAACTATTTTCAGGAGAACTGAGGCCCAGCATGAAATGTGTAGACCCATAAAAGTCACCGAAATGGACTAGCATGGAACTTAAACCTAGATTCTCATAATTTATAATGGAACATTTTACATGACCAAGGTAAAGAAAAATCTGGAGATAAAGTAAAAAACAAAGATCAAAAGCCTCAGCTTTGCATAATGGAGAAGAATAAAGCAGAAAGACTGAAAGCATGTTTTATGTATTGCCAAATGTACATTTTACGGACCAGCATGCTTCCCTTCCTGAAAACAGCTGTGTAGCCAGTGTTGTCATTGTTGTTAGGTGTCATCCAGTCAGGTCCAACTCATAGTGACTCTATAAACAATAGAATGAAACTTCCCCACCAATGTGCCAAACCAGGCACTATGTCAGTGCTTCTTTGCTGTTCCTAGGGTTTTCAATGGCTGATTGTTTTGAGATTGTTTCAGAAGTGGGCTTCCAGGTCATTCTCCTGTTTTTTTGTGGTGCTGGAGATGGAACATAGAGTGCAGAGAAAGCTCTCTACCGACTGAGCCAAACCCCAGCCTATGTAGCCGATAGGGAGTTACCTTTGACAATTAACTGGTGGATGACACACATCTAACTTTGATTCTGGTCTGAATAGGAAATGATGATGGTGCCCTTTGAATGTCTAGTGTTTCAAAACACACATACTTTGGGGGACCCATGAGAAGCAGATTATGTATCCCTCCATTAATGGCCCCTTAGAAATGCTATGGCTCAGGTTTAGCTCATTTGGTAGAGTGCTGCTCTGCACACTCTGAGGCCCTGGATTTAATCTGCAGCACCACAAAATGGGAGAAGAACCTGGCAGCCCAATCTGCCATTTCAATCAGCCATTGAAAACCCTATGAATAGTAGAGAAGCACTGACATAGTGCTGGGCATGGCACAGTGTCAGGGACTGTTTCTCTCTGATGTACATAGGGTCGCAATGAGTCAGACCTGACTCGATGGCACCTCATAGGAACAACAGAAGTGCTATGGTCAGGTTCTCAAAAAGCCTACCCATTCCTTTTATTTTGTATGCTCAAACATTTTATTGATAATTTTGTTTTAGCAAGCAGTTTGTACACTTCTTGGCCTAATTTTTTTTTTCTGCATAACAACCAACCACAAACTTAGGGACTTAAACCAATATATTTATTGTTTTATAGTTTCCATCCACTAGTAGTCTAGAAATTGCTTAGCTGTCCTTGAGTCAGGGTACCTCAAGGCTGCAATTAAGGTCTCAGTTGGGGCTGTATTCTTTGTAAGCTTGGGGTGCTTGTTGGTAGAATTCCTTCCCTTGAAGCTATAGAAATTATGTTGTTACTTGTTAGGTGCCGTGAGTTGTGTCCAACCCATAGCGACCCTTATAGGGTTTTCAACGGCTGATTGTTTCGGGATTGCCTTGGGAATGGGTTGCCATATCATTCTCCCATTTTTGTGGTGGTGAGAATCGAACTCGTGACCTCAGAGACTACAGAGGGGCGCTCTGCTGACTGAGCTAAATCTGGGCTGATAGAAATTATGGTTGCTTCATAAAGGTCACCAGGAGAGGGTTTTTTTATTGGAAATTTTTAATGTACATCTTAATGTGATTCATTTTGACATGCTTTTCATTGTGACATTTCCATATATGCATTTTGATAAACATTATTCATATAGGTTACCCCTTACTCTCCCCTATGCTTTCCCCCCTCCCACCTTTCCCATCTAGGTTTCCCATCTAAGTCTTCTCTGTCTTTTACTTAGTAGTATTTTTCTATATGTCCTTGGGTTCCAGTTCTGTTTAAGATAGAAACTTTTCCTGTAGTGGTCTTTGTTTTTATCTTGTTAGAACAATTACATGCATTTTCTAGTCCATTTATATTGACATCATTCTTATCCCCCCCGCTTTTATTATGATCCGACCTTTGAATAGGATTTTTCCTTCTTATAATTTTGAATCAGCTCCATCATATGGGTTTCTATGACTCAGAGAAGGCCTAAATCCTCTTTTGAAGGATGTTCAACTGAGTAAGCCAGGCTCCCAGAAAATACTTTCCCATTTGATTACTTAAAATCGACTGATTTGTGATCTTAATTACATTTGTAAAATTCCTTCAACCTTACTACAAGCTGTAACATAAGCAAGGGAGTGACAACCATCACTTTTGTCATATAACATAACCTAATCATAACATAATGGGAAAAGGACTTGGCAATCCACTCCCAAGGCAATCCCAAAACAATCAGCCATTGAAAACCCCATGAGGGTCGTTATAAGTTGGACACGACTCTACGGCACCTAACAACAACAATCATAACACCAGGCAGCTCAGATCATAGGCACCATTTTGGGATTTCGGCCACCACTTTCTAGCTGTGTGACGGCATAAATGACTTCATTTCTCCATGCCTCAGTGCTTTCAGCTATAGACTGGGCATCATTCTAACATCATTCTCGTGGTCTAGCCCCTGCCACTTTGGGCCGGCACCAGAATTAAATGAGGTTGTACTTATAATAGCTGTAGCACAGTGACTAGCAAATGACAAGCCATAAACACATATGTCAGATATTTGTAATAGGTTGTCATTTGTATACATATAGACACTTTGTTTGTGCAGCAGAAAAATAATATAAAACATCACTAGAATATGCATCACTAGATTTCCAAAAACACCAAGCCAGAGGGAGGCAATTAGAAAGCAGATAATTCTGTTTTTCTTTTTTATCATTCTAGTGGTGATTAAAAACCAGCTAGTTCACTAAACGGTGCTTTAACCCAAGGTGAGATGCAATATGTAAAACTGCTCTCGATAAACATTGCTCGAATTTAGATCTTGGCAGAAATAATTGCTTACTGTTAGTGAATTCACTGCCTTTATTATCTTCTTCTTAAAGGCAATCCATTTGTTCAACCAAATGATTTTTTTCCCTTGAGTGTTGCCCACTAAAGCATTTTACAAACATTCAGTTTGGCCAGGTGGCCCCTTCCTTCCTCCCCATTCTCAGATAAGTTCTGTTAATAATAAACCGATAGAGAAAGTCAATGTGTAAGAATACTTGCCATAGGTCTCCATAAAGTCTTGTATAGTAAACAGAGAAATACACATATTAAATCCAGGATCTGTAGTTTCTGTGCTGAAAACTAATTTTTGTCCACTTCCTAGTTTCAAGTCAAAATCATTCAGTAGCTCTTCTTCCAGAAAGGAAGGAGGAAAAACCAAAAGACTCCCCCAACAAGAAATCCTCCCACCCCCCATAAAACTTCTACCTTGCTAAATTTGCTCATGTCCTTGGAAATGAAATAATTCTGGAACCCTGAATACAGACTTCCTGATATGCGGAGAATGTACAACCCCAAGTGGCCTGGGCTCACAACAATGGAGCAGACAGAATCGCTCACAGAATGGGCTTTTGTTTTCTCAGCGTATTGTCATCTTAGTCTCCAGAATGGCTTCTTGCCTGGTGATGGGCAGAGCGCCTGACTGCTGAGAAAGCCTCTTCAGAGCGACTGTGTGGCTGTGGGTGGCTCGGAAAGGAAAATTCCCCAGAGCAGGGGCTCCGTAACACAGTCTCCTTGGAATGCGTGAAAAAGCTTGTGCTTTGGGCTTCTGGAGTTTCCATCAGAGTGAATTGAAGAGCCGAGTACTCTAAAGCTTTATAGGAAAGGAGGGAGACATGGGAGATGGAGATGGAAAGAGCAAGGGAGTTAATGGCATCAACAGACAGCAGCAGGATTCAGAGTCTCATTTTCATGTACAGCATTAGCAAACCAGCCAAAGTGACAGATCCAGATCTTGCCAAATTTTGGAGGAAATTCTCACAGCGTTTTAGAGACCAGTGGGAACAAAGAGACTCTATGGTTATTGTGCATGTCTTGCCTTACCTCAGAATCCCTGTAAATAATATTTCCATTATTACTGTCAATGACTGAAAGTAGTATAACAGAAGCAAACATCCAGAAATTTCCAAATATCCAGGTATTGGATATTATGGAAATAAACATAAACACAAATTGTCTGGGCTTTGCATGAGCTTATTATCCATGTTTTCATTTATTTATTTATTCATTCATTCATATGTATTTATTTGGGGAGATTGGGATGGGTGGGCCATGAGCAGACTTCATTCATTGGGCACACATTGCTTGCTGAAGCATCAACTCCTGTTGTATGACACTCTGAAAGACATACAAATCACAGAGGAGCTCTGGTCAAGGAGGCTTGTGATCATGGTGACACAGGCCTGTAATCCGAGCATTCTGGAGGCTGAAGCAGGAGGATTGCAAGTTTGAATTTGAGGCCTGCCTGCGCTACATAGCCAGACCCTGTGAAAGGAAAGAGGAGGAGGAGGAGGAGGAGGAGGAAGAGGAGGAGAAAGAGAAGGTGAAGAAGAGGAAGAGGAGGAGGAGGAGAAAGGAGGAGGAGGAGGAGGAGAAGAAGAAGAGGAGGAGGGAGAGAAGGAAGAGGAGGAGGAAGAGCAGGAGCAGGAGGAGGAGGAGAAGGGAGGAGGAAAGAAAACAAAAGGCTGGCAGTCCAATCCCAGAGATTATAAATCTTGGAACAAGCATTAATTGTTCAAAGCCATATTGACATCCATATACCTCTCATTATTGAAGGGGTTGCCTAATTCTAGAAAAGAATGAGAGTGGGATTCAATTGGTTGGCGATTTTACAAATATGGTTAACTCAATTTCTGGTTTACCAAGAGTCAGACAGGAGGCTTCTGAGAAAAGTAAGTTGGCCCTCTGATTTACACCCAATGTTTCTGTGTCTATTGGAGGAAAAAACAGTCCAACTCTTCTCAGGAAGGCAAAATTGCCATCAGCCAATCAGATGCAGCTTTCACAAAGGAACCAAGTTTTATGTTTTCACCTACACATTTCCTGCAAGATGCTTTGCTCATTCAATGTTCAATGGCTATGTTTTCCCCCATTTGATTCATGTCCCTTTCTTTTTAGTCATGGGGGCAAAATAGAATAAAATGCCTTCCTATTATCTGAGGCTCACCATTACGGCTAAGATTTATCTTTTTTTTTAAAGTAGGAGGCCATTGCATTTGTCAAAAAGAAAGAGGGGGTGGGTGTGGCTGGGGGTTCTTCTTGCCAGTGTATATTGCAAATTATGCTAAGAAGGTCTGCCAGCAAGCATCTTGTGTTATTAACTTCTCACATTTGATGGCTACGCTTTCAAGAGTGGGCTGGGATTTATCTCGTTGGTAGAGCACTGCTCTGTAGTCTCTGAGGTCCCAAGTTCGATTCCCAGCCCTGCAAAATGGGAGAAGGCCATGGCAACCCACTCCCAAGGCAATCCCAAAAACAGTCAGCCATTGAAAACCCCTATGAGGGTTGCTATGAGTCAGACTCAAGTCGATGGCACATAACAACACCACCAATTTCATGAGTTCCTCTTCCTCCCTTCTGAACATTGGCAGCATTTTTCTTGAAGAACAACCACCCCAATGCATGTTATTTGGGCTAGCTGTGATATTATTGCTCAGAAGAATACTCTCTGTGGGCTCTGATGCAAGTTTAGCTCTATATCTCTGAGTCAATGGAGCCATTTAAGCAGCTTGTCCATCTCTGGATGCCTTATTGAGAGATACATTTTACCCAAGGCTGCATCATCCTTTTGGCTCTGAGAGTCTCTGGAATGTTGGAGAAAGGGTATTAAATTAGAGCCCTAGATTTTTGTCCATATTTCCATGAAAGGTGCAATACGCTGTGCTTCTGGATTCTATCTGAAGTCATTATCAGGCAGCAGGGGCTCTCTTGACAAAAGCAGCCAGGAAATGAGTCTACTCCCCAGCGACAGCCTTTTTCAAGTTGCTCTTTTCTGCTCAAGAAAGATTAAAAAGGAAGTGAAACCTCTTGTACTCTTCTGTACTGTAGGCTTTTCCCCCCCAGACACTGCAAAAATGCCTGCCCATATATTCTCCTAAATAGCGGTTAAGAAAGGGCTGAAAATAGCAGGCAAGCAGTGTAGCCGTTCTAGCGCCTGTTCTTTGGCATGAAGTTTGGCGTTTGAAATCGCAACACTACTGTTGCAGTGAAGACGGGCTTGACTAGCGCAGTGTTTAGAAGCCTAAGCCTGTTCCAGGAGTCAGCTCAGCCATTGCTCAAGTACAGAGCGAACGGGGGCCATGCGGTTGTGATGTTTCCTCTTCGGGACCTGAGCAGCAGCAGCAGCAGCAGCAAGCCAGGCAGAAACACAGACAAATAAAAACCAACCAGTCCAGAGAGAAAGAAAATCATGGCCTAACCAACCAACAGTGAATTTATTTCAAAGCTTTGGCTCAAATATCACTGATTTAAATCCATTGGTTCTAGCTCTGTAAAGGAATGTGAGGTTAAATACACAAAGTTTTGCTATTAGAACTCTCTTTGTACTAATACTTGCATTTGATTTTTTTCTTTAAAGACGATACAAAATAGAGTGATTGAAAAACTTTCACCTAGAATGACAAACATAAAGTGCATTGGGGTTCCCTTTCCTCAATGTTTCCTTTTCCTTTACATAAAGTTAAGCCAGGCTTGGGCACCAAGGGAGACTGAAGCTGCATTTTATTCACTTTTGTTTCTCCGACCACCAGACATGGTGATGTTAGTATTTGTTGAATGAGTCTTCACCCTACTCATCCAGAATCTGTGCATATTCTATTTAGGAGAATGTTAAATTTGAGTGCCAAGGTGACCCTGGGTGAGTGGGATCACTGATACTACTGGGACTAAGTTAGGGAGGCATTCAGAGGAACATGTACCTCTAAGGTCTTTCTTTTTCTTTTTTCTGAGTCAAGCAATTTGTTGAGAAAATCTGCCTTCAGCTGCCAAGGCAGCAAGGCCGCCATAGCTCTCTTACTTCCTGTTAATCATTTGCATTTCTATGGTCTTTTATAACTGAACATTTCAAAGAACCCTATAAAATGTGAGGATTGATTCAATTAAACTGTACTTCTGCTCTCTGGGACCAATATAGCAATGTTTTACTCATTTCCGAACTGGAAAATTAAGGTCCAAAAGTTGTAAAGATATTTCTCTTTCTGAATTCTGCATATAGTACAATAGAAAAATATCAGATTTTCTTTTTATTTGAGCTGGAAAGAAACTCTTTGTATAGGTTTTCATGATTCTTATTTCCTTTAAGCCTTAGCTTTATTCACTTGCTCTCCTAATTAAACCTCTGTATAAAATCAATTGAATCCTTGTGGTCAGGAGAAGCCATAAAGAAATTAGCTAAAGAATTCAAATCCTCCTGTTCAAAGATTGGTCCTTTTATGGTCTTTCTCCTCTGTGGAAATCCCTTAATCTCTCCTTGTGTGAATTTTCCATTTATATTGCTCCTGTCTGTGGTTCCTATCTTTAAAAAAAAAAAACTGACCCCCCCTTTTGTACTCTAAATTTTTTATAGCCTCTCACAAGATATTACAGCTATTTTTTAGTAATTAGGAACTTATTGGAAAGGTAAGTATCTTGTAGCTAAGGAACTACATTCCATGTAATTGGGGAAATACATTTTTGACACTGAATCTCTCAGTCCCCACTTTAACTCTAGCTGCCTTGAGGAGTCTGAGATCTCCAGGTGAAAATCTCTGGTTGAGTTCACCCAGCTATTTGGGTGCTTCCTTGCATTGTCTTCTAATTGCGTCTCTGTGTGGAAAGGATAGAAATTAGGCCATGCTTTCTCTCACACAGGGCTGGCCACATAGCAATACTTCAGAAACTCATTGTTCATTTACTGCTTGGTCCATTCTCTTGATTTTCTTTTGCTTGGAAGGAGATACTGCACTGACCTTTCAAACAAAATATTTGAGTGTTGCAACTTGTTTTATATTTCAGTATAAAGTGACCTCCATCTAGTAAGAATCTGCCCAAATCTTTGGGGATTAACAAGTTTCCATCTTTGTAGACTTTGTCCTTTAAAGCTTGTTTGGCTTTCTCTTTTTCCCAACTTTGCAGGATCCTTCAGTGCTCTAATAAGCATAAAGTTCTCAAAGATGCATTCTTTCCAGAGAGGAATATCAGGGCCACTTGGCTGGGTGGGTAAGCGGTCTAGGCTGCTAGAAGAGTCAGTGGGGAAAACAATGGCCCTGCTGCCTACTTTTTCTATCTGTTCTTTTGTCTTGTTTGGCAGTCGTGTTTTCTATTGTCTTTTCATCCTGGTTTCTACAGCCATCTTGTCAACAAGTTATTCTAAATATTGTCCCAAAACTCCATTAATTCTCAGCACAGGTATCCTTTGACTCTCTTAGGACTACCGCTTTGCTCTCACATGTGGCCTGCATGACCTTATGTTCGACATCCTGAAAATGAAACACATCTCCATCAGGGAACATCATGATGCTTGCCTCATAGCTGGTTACTATGGAACTTTGTATAATTGGTGATGACTCAGAAACTTATGTCTACCGTGCAAGATTTCTAGCTCATTACTGCATCAGTTCTTTAGGTTGCCAAATGTTGAGTGCAAATCCCATTAACTGTGGTGGAATAGAACTGGTTGGGCATCACGTGAGTCTCTCCATGAAAGGACTATCAAGGATCTAGAACTCTGTTTTGGGACCACATCCAGCCTTCTTTAAAGATCATTAGGGGTGCAGGAGTATGCCACTGGCTCCTGGCTGTTTTGATTGTACGATTCTCTGACTTTGCTGAGGACTTGTGGGTCCAAGTTTGGTTGTACAATGGTGGCTGTGCCCCAATACAGCAAGATATGCAGGTCTACTCTTATCTTCTAATTAGCCATGTGACTTTGTGCAGGTCACTCTCTCTGGCTGTGATTTTTTCATTTGTAAAATGACATAGTTGGGTTAGGGTCTTTCCAGATCCTTTCCATCTCTAAAGGTCTCTGATGCATAGGCCAACTATGTCACTGTGGCTTTCAGCCCAGCACCCTAAAGCCTCACTCCTCATGCTTGGCACGCACACACATCTCCAAACAGGGCTCCCTCATTTTTTACGAAGGGCAAGTGGATAAGAAGAACTGAAACCCATGCTGTTTCAGTTCTGACTAGGTGAGCTGTGAATTTAAACTCCTTCTCATATGAAGCAGGGAATGCACAGAAGCCTACAAAAAAAGAGCCTCGAGGTCAGATGAGCAATATACACCCCTTTTCTGTAGGCACCCCTGCTTCGTAACAGAACACATCACTGTTCAAAGATCAACTGCCAAAAAGAGAAGAAACTAAGAAAAAGGAGGGGGAGAGGGAGCAAAAGGCCACCATCCTGCCCAAGAGGCATTGCTGAACAAAGAGAAATAGAAAGTACCTGCATGTGAATGCATGTAGACCCTTGCCTGACCCACCTGCCTCTAAGGTTACCACGTCTGTGGCTATCAGATAGTATCTGGACTGAGGCTGTTACTGAGCCCTTAGAGGCAGAGAGGTTTGCTCCCAGTCTTGAAGACTTTTAAAAATAGGGCTGGTTATGTCATTTGTAGGAAGGAACTAGAGACCATTGTTTTAAGTGAAAGAAGCCAGGCTCAGAAAAACAAATATCTCATGTTTTCTCTCTGGTGTGGACACACACACACACACACACACACACACACACACACACATTTGGGAATACATATATACACATACATACATATATATCTGCAAGTGCCTTGGGACCTGTCAGTAATCATGGCAAATGGCAACTTGGGAGGCTGAGGCAAGAGGAGCACATGTTTAAGGCCAGAGGCAGCCTGCACAATTTAATGAGATTTTGTTTCAAAATATAAAACAAATAAGACAAAAAAGGGGCTGGGAGTGCAGCTCAGTACTAGAGCATTTGCTTAGCATGTACAAGGCCCTGGGTTCAACCTCCCAGTACTGAAGAAAAGGAAAATAGACACACACACACACACACGTACGTTATGAAAATAGAAGAGAGACTATTTGGGGGAGAAAAGTAACTAAAGCAAGGAAGGAGAGAAAAAAAGAAAGGGTAATAGGTGAAAAGATGAGAAATATCATGTTTTCCCTCAGATGCAGAATGTATATTATATATGTATGTGTGTGTTTGTGTGATTGACTTACAAGCAGAAGGGGGACTATTTATGGGGAGGGAAAGAAGACCAGCAGTGGGGAGCAGAGACATGAGAGGATAATATATGTTAACACGAGCAATGTACAGTGATATGCATATACAGAAAGGTCATAATGAAACCATTAAGTTGTGCACTAAAAAAAATAACTAATGAAAAAAGTCCAGGGCTGAGAGTGAGGATGTGGCTCGGTAATCAATGGTGTGCTTAGCATGTGTGAGGCTCTGAGATTGATCCCTAACACCAAACAAATGAAAACTTTTCACAACCATCCTGTGCTAAGAGAGAAAAGCATTGGGGAGGGGTGGGGCTTACATACAGCAGCATCTCAGAAGCAGCTCTGTGGGTTGAGTGACAGTTGAGTTGAAGTAGGTGACAGTTGAGTTGAAATAGGTGACCACGGCAGGAGAGGTTGAGCACATGGCCTAGGAATAATACGTTTGCAACTTTGACATTCATTTGATCCCAGCTGACGAAAGCAGTCCAGGCAAAGGGTCATCTATGTGATTTTCAATAAGGTTTTGTCATTTCTTTAAATAAAAGACAAAAACCAATCAAGGAATCAGGGAAGTCTGAAATCTAGCTTGGGAGCATAAAGAGAAGACAGACTTAACCAGGAGGAGGAACTGATGAGGAAAAACACATGACACCATTACAGTGGAATTTTCCCTTTTTTGGCCATTCCTGAATTTCCATAGTTGTAATCATTCATCTCAAGCTATTCTGCTGATTTTCTTTTTACGCCTTATAAGAATGAAGCATCTATAAAGTCAACATTTTGCAGTCCTGCCACCTTTGCATCTGGCTTTTTGAAAGAAGTTGTGACTTTTCTGCCATGCGTGTCTTTTCCAAGTTTTCCTTGGATTTTTTGAGTGTAAGAAAAATTAGTTGCCCTGTTTAAATACAGAAACCTTTGAAGATCTGTTTCTCAGAGAATGAGAAATAAGGAAAGGGAACACGGTGCATATAGAAAAAATGAAAATATCATCAGTAGTGTGAAAAGGCCCAAAGAAAACATGATATACATTTTTTGTGGGGAAGGGCTCAAGGGAAGCCAGACTTTGTGGAGAAAGTAACATAATGTGACAGTGGGTGGAGATGAATGAGATACAGCTAGAGAATCATAAAATAAGAAAGAATTGAAAGGAATGTTGACTTTTCTCTTGGGTTTAGAAAGCTCTGGAAATCATTATTAAAAATATTCAATGACTCTCCCAGGGAATGTTAGAGATGGGGAAGACTGATTCTTCTATGATGGCCCATTGTATACATAAGATTGTTCCAGGTCTTAGAGATATGTGGTGAGTAAAATACAGAGTCCTTGTCTCTAAGGAGAATGCATTCTAGTGACAAAAGCCAAAAAATATGTAATATGGTAGGCATTTTCCTAACCACTTTGGAGAAAAGTAAAATAGGATAAAGGGGATAGAGAACTTATGGGAGGTGGAGGTCTATGCTATTTTATAGAGCTCATGAGTGTAAAGGTCATTAAGTCTAATCTTCATTCTCTTCACAGATGAAGAAACCAAGGCACTGAGGGATGAGATGACTGGTCTAGAATCCTCCAGCTCCTTAGTGGCCCACCAGGAATAAAATCCAGCACTCCAGACCCCAAACCAGTGCTTTCCTCTTTCCTCCACTCTATGCTTGGCTTGCATTTGCAAATGAGTTATTAGAGTCAAATCTTGAAGTCTATCATTTCTTCCCTTTGTATCCATTTTTTACTGATTCTCTTATAAGTACCAAATGAATTGTCCAACACCATTCCCTTACCAGGTTATGACAGCAGTAACGGTAGGTAAGATTTAGAAAGGGTTAAGGTATCAGTGTGTAACAGGAGAGTTGTACAGAATTGATTCAGCTAACCACGTGGTCAGTAAGCCATCTTGAGCATGGCCACTTGGCTCAGCGCTCTGCCTGGTGCCATGACATATTCAGGAAGAGAGTTCTGCATCTTCAACTTCAATATGTGCACGGGTCACCTGAGAGACCTGGTACAATGCCAATGCTGGTCCAAGCTGCCTAGGTGGAGCCTGGCTTCCCTGCATATCCCATGAGCTCCCAGATGATGCTGAGTTTGCTCCAGTGTGTTTAGTACCACTGGCAAAAAAAATCTCTGAGGTAAAGCTTGCATATTTCTACCTTTATTTCCCCATTGCCCTCCTCCCCTCCCTTGGAAGAATTCAACTTAAAAAAAGAAAATGTTACGAAGCACCAGTGCCAAACCTGAATTACAATGTTAGGCAGGTAATTATCTGGGCCAGAGCAGATGTCTCCGACTGGAGCAGCCAGGACTGGAATGTAAGAGCTCCTCGATTGAAGACCACACAGCATATGCTGGAGCGAAGGGGTGAGCAATGTCTGAAACTCAGGGAGGTGAGAAGTGGATAACAGTTACCAATGCATGAATAATTTTGAAAGCTTCTCCTTCCCCACCCGACTGCAAACTGAGACTCCTGCTTGCTAATCTTGGCTGCAGGGGTGACTCAGTCTGTGTCTGCTAATGAAAGGTTCCGTCTTTGGCTGTGAAATATAAATAGCACATAGCGGGGTGCCTGTCAGGGTTTCTCCTCACCGAGGGGCTGCCGCTGCCCACTGCTCAGAGCCTCAGCTTGGAGCATCCTAAAGGAAGGAGTGAGTGGGAATGAGCGGGACAGATTGCAGAAGCAGACTGAAGAGAGGAGGCCCGTGTAGACGTTCCCTCAAACTTTAGTTAGCCACCCTTGCCAGCTTGCTGCAACCCTCTGCTGTCCCCAACCTGGACTGCTACTGCACTAGGGGAATCCATGCCCTGGGGACTCCAAAGGCAGGCAGGAGGGAGAAGCAAGGCCTTCCCACTGAGATCTAACTAAGCTTGGGAGCACTTGGCTCCTCAAGTCTTTTGGTAACCTCGGTTTCTTCTAGGAGGAAAGTACTAACAGTGATAAAATGAAAAAAATTAAAACCTTACTGCTACATGGACGAAGAGATAGGCTTTAGCTCAGTTGGTAGAGTGCCACCCTGCACTCCCCAAGGCCCTGGGCTCGATCCCCGCACAGAAAAAATGGGAGAAGGACCTGGCAGCCTACTCCTGGGATAATCCCGAAATAATCAGGTATCGAAAACCCTATGAGAATCACTATGAGTTGGACCCTACTGGTCAGCACCTAACAACAACAATAACAACAAGTGGACAAAAGCTGTAAGAGTTGTCCTGGCTCTTATACAGGCAAAACCAGAGTCGTTAGGCCCAGGATTTGCAGCCACATGGAGCTTCATTACAATTTGAGACTGCACTGTTTGGTGTGGTTGAGTAATAATAGCAGGTGTGGCATGGCAAGATGGGGTGGTGAGTGGGAGGTAGCAATCAGATTTTGGCTTTCTTGGCATTGGCCCACATCTGTTAGGCTGCTTACTCCTTCTATTGTTAAGACTTTTCACCATTGGACAAAATGGTTCTTCACCTTAGAAGAGTCAGAACATACCCAGATGCTCACAGGAAAGACACATGGAATGTTCTGGACAACCAAGTAATGGTCCAGAGGGTTGTTCTCCACTCTGGGAATTTTTGCTGGTTTCCTTTGTTCAGAGTTGAACTGGAGAGGTGGCAAACAGAGGTGGAACTCTTTAATCAGTTACTGGAAAGATTTTCCACAACCCAAATAAGCCAGATTAGTTCCCTTGGCTAATATCAGCTCCAGCTTGATTAGAGCCTCCCAGCCTTGAGGAAGGGAATAGGGCAGGCAAACATTCCCTTCTCCACCCAGTCTCAGAGTTTACTGCAGTGTCTCAGAGATAAGCTTCCTGTGAATCAAGTGCTACTGGCAACTTGGGCATTTCCTCTGCAGGACTGAAAGCCATTGGGCAGTGCCAGGGACAACCCAGCCACCACTGGCCCAAAGTTTCTATGTGAGTCTGTGATCGTGCCTTGGCAAACGCTGTTTCCCAAGAGAGGTTTAGGAAAAAGAAAGAAAAAAATAATGTTTTTCACTTTTGACTTAAATGGCCTTTCTCATTGCCATTTTAGGTAGCTAAAACATTTGTACTTTTACTGGTCCGCACTTCCAGATGTGCTGTATGTAAGTGGACGCCCACACGGGGCCATTCTATAGCTCTTTGGAATGAGCCACCCCCAGGAAGGTGGAGGAGGAGCAGAGAAGGGCAGAGAAAGTTCAATCCATTTTGCTCGTTGTATTATTTGTCTCACAACATTGCAATTTCTTTAAAGCAAAATAGCATACTTTTTTGTTTGCTTGAATAAACACTTTACTTTGGGATAGCTTTAAATTTTCATAAAAGTTGCCAAGATAGTGTAGAGAATTCCCATATACTCCTCACTCAGCTTCTGCCAATGATACATCTTGCATTTCCACTGTGCATTTGTCAAAGCTAAGAAGCCAACACTGGTGCAGTGCTATACACCAAACTCTCAGCTTAGTTTGAGTTTCAACAGTTTTTCCATTGCCTGCAGCTGTAGCCCTGTGGCAGCCGATCCCGTCAGATCTCGGAAGCTAAGCAGGGTCAGGCCTGGTCAGTACCTGGATGGGAGACCGCCTGGGAACACCAGAAGCTGTAGGCTTGGGAGAAGGACCCCCTCCCAAAAATCAACCTGCTGTTGAAAACCCTATGAACAGCAGAGAAGCACTGACAATAGTGTTTCCCCTGTTGTACAGAGGGTCGCTATGAGTCGGATACCGACTCTATGGCACCTAACAACAACAACAACAAGTTTTTCCATTAACCTGCTTTTTCTATTTCAGGAGCCAATCCAGGATACCATATTGCATGGATTTGCATACTCTTTCCTAACAAACTCCACTTGAGCTAATCTAGCTGATATTTTAACCAGCTTTCCTGAGCACCCATTCTGTGCAGGACCCTGGCTAGATTACCTCCTCTGGATAAGATGGGTAAGTCCTTAAGCAGTCACTGTCTAGTTGGAGAGGCTCATGCATACACACCACCATGGGGTGTGCAAAGAGTGCCATGGGATTGTGGCACACAGGCATAAATCTCTCTGCCTGGGGCCTCACTAGTGATACATTTCTGTGAGTTCAGGAAAATCAGAAGTTGTCCTAGGTGGGGAATTGTGCTAAGGAGGGAAGTCTGGGAGAGTGATGAATAGAGTTCCATCCCACTGCACTTTGATAGGAAAGGAAAAATGCTGCCAGGTGGTAAGCTGATCATTAATGTTTACAGTTTGGAAAGGTCCTGATTTCCAAAAATGATGAAGGGATGTGCCCTAATAGCGGAACAATTGTTCTTGTGTTTGTGTGTGGGGGTTCAATGGGGATTCATTGGTAAAAAAAAAAACCCACTGATCTTTCTTTTGCCATTTGGCAGCTAGTTACTACTTGATTTTACAATAATGAGCTCACAGAAAGATTACATTGGTTCCCAGGTGGAAGGCACAAGAAAATATCAAAACCCACGCAACCAGGCCAGTGCTTAGGTAGAAAATCATTCCTTTAGTTTGTTGGTTATGAATGTTGCTGGCAGTGAGCAGGTGCATATTCTTTTCCCATCCTAGTGCTGCTGACCTTCATTGTAGGAGCACCTTGAGCTGTGGAGTGAATCCCTGTTTTCCCCCCCCAAATCAAATGGCTGCAGGGAAATGGGGCAGTGTGACCTCCACTGAGGCTCAGCACAGTCCCGGGAGACCATCATGAGGTGCACAGGGAGAGAGATTGAACCCGTACTTGCAAGAAGTATTCTCCAAAAGCAGGATGCCCACTGATGTCAGGAAAAAATCACAATGTTGACCTATAGGATTTCAGGTATGGTCGACTCAACATGTTCTCAATTTCTGCTTTCCATATTCAAAGGTTCTCTTCAGTTTTCCCATGAGGATTTGCCAAGACCAAGGACCAATGGTCTTATACTCTGGTCTTCCACACAACTCTACCTATGCACACATTCACCAGCAAACCTGGGCTCTGGGGGTAGAGGTGAGAGGTAGCTCGGGGCTGCTGCTGAGGACCAGCCAGCCCTGGAGGAATGTAGTGCTTCCAGGTTCCACTGTTCAGCTCAAGGGCTTGCTGGGGTGAGGGTGGGGGTGGGGTAGGGAGGGTAATCACTTAAAGCCAGGAGAAGAGGGCAAGAGTCGTGGGGGCAGCCCTCCCTGGGTGAAGTTCACATGTGAGGAGAAGCCAGTGTGACTTCAATAGCTCAGTGAGCCATAATCTTTCTAAGCCTCAGATTTCTTTCATCTGTAGCTGAGAATATTTTCATCTTCCCTGCCCATCTTGCAGTGCTCTAGTACGAATTCAAAAAACAAATGACAACAGAGCACATTGCCTGGCATAATGACATTTGATAAAGAGTAAATCATGAAAGAATACTTTCCTGCATTTGAATTCCCTGTAATATGAGGCTTTTGATGCAGTAAAGAAGAGAACCAGTATTTTGCTATTAAGAAAAATAAGCAAACAACAACTACATGTATATATCTGATCTCAGAAGCTAAGCAGAGTCAGCCTGTTTAGTCCTTGGATGGGAATACTGGGTGCTGCAGGTTAGAGAGAAGGACCTGGCAGCCCACCCTGAAACAATCAGCCTTGAAACCCTATGAATAGCAGAGAAGAGCTGACAATAGTGCCAGGCATGGCACAGTGTTGGAAATGTTTTGCTCTGTTGCACATAGGGTCGTTCTGAGTCAGACCTGACTTAATCAACAACATAGATAGATAGATAGATAGATAGATAGATAGATAGATAGATAGATCGATCGATCAGTATTTGCGGATTACAGTAGAGAGAATAATGACTCCCCAATTTAGGCCAGGATCCACATCCTAAATCCCAGAACCTATGATTCTTGTTATTTTATATGGCAAAGTGGAATTTAGGTTGCAGGTAAAGAATTAAGGTTGTTAATCAGATGACTTTAAAATAGAGTGACTATCCTAGAGTGTTTGGGTGGGTCCAATATGCTCCCAATGGTTCTTAAAATGGGAAAGGAAGATGAGACTATGAACAAGAGAGACAGAGAAACAGCAGCATGAGAAAGACTTGCCCTGGCCATGCTAACACTGCAGATGGAAGAAAGGAAGATGGTAGCTGGAAGAGGCATGGAAATGGATTCTCACCAAGAGCTTGCAAAAAAGAATGCAGCCCTGCCCACACCTCGCTGTTTGCCCAGTGAGACTTTTGTCAGGCTTCTGATCTACAGAACTGTTAGATAAAAAGATGGGTGTTGTTTTAAGCCAACTGGTTTGTGGTAATTTGCTCTGATAGCCATTGAACACGAATCCAATTTTCTCTAGCAATTCTGGAGCAATGACACACTCTTGGACATAGGAATGAAAGGTTTATTACTGCACAGTTTCTCAGGAGCTTATTGGCTCCTCTTCTTCTATATGCATAAGCACAAGCCAACTTGTATGGCCACACCTTTTCCTGGCATGGATTGTGGTTGCCCATCTACAGCAGCTGTTTGCAGAGCTCTTTTTACACTTTCTATAAAGTTTGCAGAGATTTATGTACAAAATATTATGGCTCCATTCGGGCTCCCTGGTTCCATGTTGAATAGGGTGTGCTGGGGTAAATTAAAAGGGAAATTCCCACTCAAGGGCAAAGTCACGTTGATAGATGCCAGCTCTAAACATTTAGACAAGATAGATGGGGAAGGTCAAGTGGGGCTTTTTCTCTGGGATTTCAAGGTTTTCCAGAGACCAGCAGAGATACAACTTACCCTTTCGCTTACTTTGAACCTGAAACAAGAGGTAAGTGCCACAGACTCCCTGAAGGAGGTAAGAGAAGGAAAGAAAAATCCCAATTCCTAAGTAAACATCTGTAAAAGGATTTGGAACTGAGGATAAGGAAGTCCTGAAAGGGAAGGAAAGGCTTTATTTACCACCCCGATTGTGCTTCCTGTTGTGAAGCTCAAGGCTGTTTCATAACAGCCAGGGGCTGCGGGCTCCTGTACTGTAATGAGGAAGCAGTGCTCTGCGTTCCTCCATATTACACAAGCGA
The DNA here is from genome assembly GCA_007922755.1 of Pedetes capensis. Classification (NCBI taxonomy): domain Eukaryota; kingdom Metazoa; phylum Chordata; class Mammalia; order Rodentia; family Pedetidae; genus Pedetes; species Pedetes capensis. The sequence continues at coordinate 212,902 of VMDO01001170.1, forward strand.
ATGACCTTGGCTCCACAGTAAAATCGACATAGGCAGAACAATGGGACCCTTACTTTTACAGAGATGAGAGAGAGTTTGTTTTTTTTTTTTAATTGCGAAGACATCTTTTAAGATATCCTATTATTGAATATGCAGCATATCTCTTATTCTTGTGGATGCTCTTTGCTTGTTTGGAGATTAAAACAGCTTAAAGGGAGAAGCATTCACTAGGGACCTCCCCAGGGCACGTATTAGTTCTCACTGCCTAGCCCTGGACTACAACAGCCAGTATAACCCTTTAAAAAGGAATTACCATTACGTCTTCCTGATCATATAACTTGGCCACAATGTCATGCAAACTGTTTTTGCAGCAGATTTGCCTGGAAGGTCAGCCAGGAAATTGGGAAGGAACATTTTGAGCTTGGCAGGAGGCCTGGTAACCTGCCTGCATCCTTATGAGAATGAGCGATACTGGGCCTGGGCTGACGTTTGTAAAATATGGTGAAAAACTGAATAGACTTCTTGGCTAGCTCATTGGGTCAATACTCAAAAGTCTAGACTTTCAGCAAAGGAGTCTTTGGGGTTAGGGGACAGAGTTTGGGCCGTCTTATCACACTGAGTGTTTAAGATCACATTGGGCCATTTACTGACTGGGTGACTTTCACTACATTCATTAGCATCTCTATCTTTCTTTCCTCATCTTTAACATGTTGTTGTTTGTTGTTGTTAGGTGCCCTCGAGTCGGTATCTGACTCATAGTGACCCTCTGTACAACAGGGGAAACACTATTGTCAGTGTTTCTCTGCTGTTCATAGGGTTTTTAATGGCAGATTGATTTTTGGGAGGGGGTTGCCAGGTCCTTCTCCCAAGCCTACAGCTTCTGGTGTTCCCAGGTGGTCTCCCATCCAAGTACAAACCAGGCCCAACCCTGCTTAGCTTCTGAGATCTGATGGGATCCAATGACACAGGGCTACAGCTGCTGGCTCATCTTTAACATGGAGAGTTGTAATATTTACATCCTATTGTGGTTGTCAGAATTAAGTAAAGCAATAGATGAAGCCTATAGAGTTGTGCCTGGTGATATAAAATGCTCCATCAATGTTTGCTATTTTGATTAAACAAAGCAAATATAAATTCATGATAGAGGAATAAAAGGGACAAAAAAGGGCAAGTGATCAAAGAGAAGCAAAGTTTGGAAGTCCAGGAAACACTGTCCACCCACAGGGATAGTGTCATTTATACCTGGCATTCAGAGCTCTCCAGTCTCTACCAAGCTTCCTTTTCTGCCTCAATCTCTGTGATAATCCTTCAGGAAGCTTCTTTGTCAGCCACAAGAAGGGACTTTATGTATCTGGCTTATGTTATAAATTTCAAAACTCTGGACCAGAAACATTGCATGATTTGACAAACTTATTCAACCTTATACTTGGAAAATATGGACTGAATCCCAGGTTTTTAATTCTCTTTCCACTGTGTCATACCAAATATTTGGGATACCACTCTAGCAATAAAATTTGAGCTACTGTATTTTGTACCCCATCTTTATTTAAACTCTGAGGTTTGGTTTCCTATTTCTCCATTAGATCCTAAATACTCCAAGACAGGGGTCAGATGTAAACTTTTTATTCTCAAAGGTATTTCTCAAGTTCATATCTTAAGTCTATGTCTGTTGAGAATCTTTATTAAAAATACTTATAGACGTTTACATTGATTCGATGATTAGGTGGCTTTAACAGGGATATACCCATGTACACACTGAAGGCACTATGGCTGGTGCACCGATCTCCAGTGGCCTGTCACCATTAGGAATGCTGGCTGGACTCTTCCCCCATGCCTGGATTCTATTTCAATGCCACACCCTTAGAGTCCTGCCTACTGACTATACTGGAAGTGAAAGCACAGGCTCACTTCTCTTGGTGGGACATAGTGTACGAGGAAGTAAAAGAAGGCAAAAAGAGAAGAGACCTGCTTCGTTCCCTTTAATCTCAGGTTTGGTGGCTTAGAGAGCTCAGAGCAGTAGGTTCCTCCTTTACAGTCTCTAGGGAGCCCCAGGTAACTCTGAGTTCCTTTTGCAGGACAGTTTCAAATACTCAACCTTGAGCACCTTACCTGGGAAATATGAGGAAGGCAAGTGCCTCACTTTTACGAGGGGTACAGGGCCCAGGAAGGGACATGTGGTAACAACTAGCATGATGTCTTCTCCTGTCTTTGCTTCTTTTGGACAAAGTTCAGGCTGAAGGGTTAGGAAACCCATTCATCCATGGGAAGTTAACTCTATTGTCTCTCTTAGCGGTGCATTATCCTGGCCTTTCACAGTATGGATTAAACCTTTGGGGCCTTAAGTCTGACTCAAGTTCATGGTAGAATTGAATGTTGCTCTTATGAAATCATTCATGTAGACTGCTCTTGAACATATTCCAAGTAGCATAGACACATTTCTCTGCAGATCTCAGCATTCCCAGGGGGAAAACCATTGCCAGGGCTTCTTGGAATGCCTCTCTTCCATCATCCATCACCTTCTACTGACTAAATCAGGCCCCACGTTCCATCTCAGCCTATAAATAACATTGCCTCCAATAATCTTATAGAGAGGAGGTTGGACCAGATGGCAATTCCCTCCCACTTCCAACATTCTAAGCACGTCCTTTCTCTTGGTACGGTATGATATAGGGAAAAGAAAGACAAATTTGGTGTCAGACTTGATTCCAATGACAACCTTCCTGCTTCCTGGCTACACAGAATTGCATGCGTTCACTTTTTCAAGGTTCAGATTTCTCAACACTAAAACGGGATGACGACAGTGTCAAAAGATTGTTGAGTGTGTTAATGAGGTCATACATGCAAAACAGCTAGTGCAATGGCACACACTAAGTACTGAATGAATTTAGCAATTGTTATTCTTAACTGTGTCAGTAACATTAGTATCTTTAATGAGCCAAACAAACAAACAAACAAACAAACAAACGAACAAAAAACCAGCCAGGTGAATCCACACTGTACAAAGTTATGTTAGTACACTAGGAAGTATTATAGTTAATATTGATCTCTGCCATCAATTCTCCAGTCTCTCTCCTTCTATTTGAGGGACCAAATCATTTCTTATTGCTATTGTCTAATCATTTGGGGGGGTTCTAACTTTTACCACATTTCACTTTTTCTTGTATTCCATAGCATCTGGCAAACTGCTACATGAATGTTACTGTATTATAAAGCATAAGGTATATTGAATTAGCCATTGTTTTCTCAACTACCCAGTTTACAATGGCAAATAATCATTATGAATGTACGCCATCCTGAGCAGTTATCAGAGTGATTTGACAAAGCAGCATTGAACTACATCATTCCTGGACATGCACTGAGCAGTACCCAGAGGGTTTTGTTGATGGTGCTGAGGCAAGCTATCGGTTCCATGTGCACAGGACAAAGCCATTTAGGGGCTGGTGGCATCTGGACCCGGAAAAGGCACAGAGGTTGAACAGAAATAACTTGGTCCCTTCTTATTGAGCAGTGACCACAGGGCTGATGCTGGCCATACACCATCTGAGCCCACTTAGTGAGAACTTTTTGCCTTGCATTTTATAAGTGAGGAAATGGGGAGCCTGAAATATTAAGTAGCCTGAGTTCTCCAGGTTGAGCCAGGATGCCTGGCTTCCCAGCTACTTGCTATTACCTGACAGCTGGGGTTTAGCAATGAGAAGTTTAGGGACTGCTTGCTTTGCCTTTTACTCTTACTCAGAAAGGATGCTTAGTTTGTCAAGTATCTGATTCTGTCTGAGACAGTTTAAGGCCATTGGACCACAATTTTCACACATATTTTCTAACAGCGTTGGGTGTGTCAGGAAGTCATTCTTTGCACGCTTTCCAAAACTCTAAGGTTTCAGGTAGACTTTCAAATTGTAAGACCTATTTGAATGGAACTAAAATATTCCACCTAATGCTTTAGACAATGCTTTGTATCTCAAATAGACATTTTTCTGATTGAAACTGATCTTTTTAAATGCACAATAGCTTAATTCACATTTAGGAACTCGTTCACTCTGAACTCTTCCTACTTCAGAAGACAACTGGCTCAAGCAATCAGAGACAGCTCCTCATAGCAAATTCAGAACTTCCCGCATAAACATAGACTCCCATGACAACCAAACAAATAGAGAGAAAGAAGGAGAAATTTGCAATCTTAAAGCTACTAGCTGTAAATCTTTTGTGCTAAAAACTGTAGAAAAATACAGATCCTGTTTAAAAATTTTTTTATGGCTGACATAAAAATGTTCCTATATTTAAAAGTCCTATCATTCTCTATTTTACCTCTAAACTAATATGGAGATATTGGTATAAAATATCTACTCAATGGATGAATCAATAAATTGAGTTGATATTCAACTTAATTAGTCTACATGTTAAAATTCATTCAAACTATTTCCACAAACTTTGGTATTCCATTAATCCTCATCCTTTTCCATCAATTAAATGCTTCAGATGAGCATAATACAGCATAGGCCAAATACAGCCTAGGCGAAAATGACCCATCTATTTGTGGTTTCCCCTACAAGCAATTCACACTTTAACACCACTAATTATGACAGATGTTCCTGTTCAAAAATGAATTTTACATTTATATTCTTACATGGGTGCAATTTCCAGAAATATCCTCATCCTGGAGTCTATTTATCGATTCAATTCTGAGGAATATGAACACGTTTAAAATCCTGGTAAATGAGAAGTTTACTATGACTTATCATCTTCTGTCCCATTCATCTCATTAGAGTTTTCAAGTTGGGATGTGTCATGACAAACATCATAATCAGAACCCCCTCCCAGTAAGTTTCTGATTTTTATCCCCCAGACAAAGGACCTATGAGATTTCCTATGCAGTAAACTTTTCATATGTGCGTCTCTCTGGAATAGTTTAAAATTCAGAGCCATGGGGGTGCATTTTCTCTCCATAAATTACCACAGAATCAGCTTCTGACAGATCAGCAGCTAGAATGGTACCCCGGCAATCCTGGGATGACTCCCTTATTCACTAGGGGTGGCTTTCAATGCCTTGGGGCTACTGTCTCTTTTATCTGAAGATACCATGCAGTGTGCAGTCATTTTTTAATTCACTCACTAATTGTGCCATTTCTTTTCTTCTTGGTTGATGTTGTGGGTATTTTGGTATGAAACATACAACTCACCATTTTTCTTCTTTCAGATAAAGGATTCTGCATGACAGTTCCCTACCAAGAACTTTCATAATATCCAACTATGATAAGAGAAAATGTGAAATAAACTGAATACCCAAGTAAAGGACACTGAGCAGATAAATTACGGTACAAGAGAATAGGATGTGAATCATCTATTAAGATGAGATGTCTGAAGAGTATTTTAAGTTATGGAAAGTTTATAATGCTACAGTTAACACATTTCTACTCTATCATGTACATGTATGCAAGAAAAAATCTGTAGAATATGTTCCCAAGAATGGAACATTCAAAATGTTTAATCATTTTACATTTAATAGACATTGGTCAAAAAAATTCATTATCACAAACATCATACAAACTCATAATTGACATTTATTCAAGGGACCATTTTTAATCCATCCATCCATCCATCTTGTTCTAGGAGCAAACTGGAATTCTCTAAAAGAAACTTCAAAACACTGTCTTGGCTTTTCACTCAACTATGTATCATTTTTCAGGAAAAATGTGCAGAGAAGCTGTATAAGAGTCATTTTATAAAGTGTTTCTTTTACGTCACTAAATTAATCAGTAGTAATGGTATGTATCATAAAAACACATAGTTGAGGATATGTTTTTATACATCCTAAAAGCTTCAAGATGAAGCTTTATGTAAAGACAATCCAGCTTTGCTTCTAAGTGCTACATGTCACTAATACAGTCTGCCCTCAGTCTCTTTACTTTTGACATGAAAGGCTAGACATTATGGTCCATTTCAGACCTAACAACTCTGTGATTTCACACCTCCTCTTTTCAACCGGTCATAAGAATAAGGAGGCCATCTTGCTGTCTCATAAGGATGATATCATATGTTATAGGTTTTGTTAGTCCTCATAAAATCCCTATGAGGTCTAAGCATCATTGTACCCATCTAACATAGAGAAAATTTGACACAGAAAGGACAAGTGACTTGTCTGAAGCCACTAAGCCAGGGGAGGCAGAGGAGCCCAACTACAGTCCCAGGCCATGTTCTTCCTCTGAATCTGCCTTCTTTCCCCATTCTTAACAGAGAGAAGGTAGTGTCAAAGTAAACCTTCCCAAATATTCAACAGTGCATCCACTGAGTCTGATAGACAAGCTTTATTTCTGTGTTCCAGGGAGACGTTTCGCAAATTATGCCCAATTGAATGTGTAACTCCAAACATGACTTAGCTTCTTTGTCCCTTATTATTTAAGATTACAGTAAGTCTTTTCTTCCTTTCTTCCTCTTTCTTTTTCTTTTCCTTTCCTTTCCTTCTTTATTTTATTTTTTGGTCAGGCATGGTGACATGTGCTTATAACCTCAGCAGTCAGGAAGCTGAGGAAGGGAGATCTTGATCTTGACAGCAGCTTGAACTACATAGTAAGACCTTGTCTCAAAAATTCATATTTAAAATTTTTTACAGGATATATGCATGGTAGTATTGAAACAAAGGCAGAAAAGAATGATGGGGAAAACTCTTTTTAAAGTCAAACTGAGTTGCTGTTTCTGACAGATCAAGATTAATATGCACTTACTAGACGTAGTCCTGTGGCCCAGGTGAGAATCTGAAGGAAGGAGCATCACTGAGAAGACTGAAGGGGAATTCTGAGGATCAGGTGAGATGGAGTGTGCAGAGTAGGCACTCAGTAGATGCTGGGGCCACTATTCCCTGCATACCCTCCCCTGCCAGAGTTCCAGGCCCAGACAGTTTAGGACATTTTGGTATTTTGTGCCAGGCAAGAGCTCTAAACTCTCCAAATCTAAGGTAAATTAGAAATTTTTCTTTCAAATTACTTGAATGTTCCACATCTCCAAATAGCAAAGGAAAAATGATTGGTTTCCCATTTTAAGCTTTTTTTCTTATTGATATTTACTATTCTTAAGGAAGCATTTTCCTGGTAATCTTTGATTTCTCAGTGTTTTCCAGTTGGAGCATCTTCTTATTACTAGATTACTACTTGGCTCTTTGAGTCTAGGTTCTGGAGTGGACACCTAGGCTCTATCACTTGGAGAGAAGATATTTGACCCCTTTCAGTCCCCATTTCTTTATCCACAAGAAGGAAATAATTAGAATGTCCACATAAAGTTCTTTTCTGATTAAACAAGACAATGCATATAAAAGTATGAACCAAATAGCAGCCAAATCCCATTTACCACCTCTGTTTGTAAATGTTCCTTGTGTCAAGTCACCCATTTGGGGCCATATTGGCTTTGGCTACTTTCTTGTTATAATGGCAGAGTTGAATAAGGACTTGTGACCAAGATAGTATGGCACATAAACTCTAAAATATTCACTGAGTCTTTATAGGAAATTTGTTGATTCTCAGGCCAAGTGTGGTGGTACACACCTGTAATCTCAGAATTCAGGAGGCAGAGGCAGGAGGATCAATGCATGTTTGAGGCCAGCCTGGTCTACATAGTGAGTTCCAGGCCAGCCTGGGCTACACAGTGAGAGCTTATCTCAAAAAAATCAAAACAAGCAAACAGAAAAGAGGAAAGTTTGATGACTCTTGACAAAGGCCTATATAAAAATAGTCCATCAGAAAGAGATTTCTTAGCTTTGGTGGATTGAGAGAGGGCTTCCTGCTGTATATTATGGCAGTTACAGATTTGATCATAAGTGAACCAAAATTTAAATCAAGGGAGTAAGCTTCCTAGCTGTTTTTATTTAAGTAAAAGAATATACAATGAGAATTGTATGCTTAGAATGTAGTGGTGGAAAAAGAGGGTAATTATATGGCAAGATATAAAGATATGAATATATGAGAATATCATTTTGTTGGAGGGAACAGTGTATATGAATATATGCATGGGAGACATAGAATAGTTAATAGTGACAATCGATATATATGTTTAATGTCCATGATACTTATTATTTTGTAGAGACAGTGATGATTGTTTACAGTCATTGATTTTATATATAGTTGACTTTTAAAACATGAATAAACCAAAAATTCTTTTGGAAAAAATAGGCCATCAGCTATACTAATAATCTCTTTTCATTAATTCATTAATTTATTTACACATTTGATAAGTATCTATTGACCATGTGCACTGAGCATATGCTAAGGGTCAACATTATGAATAAGATACAGTTCCCCACCTTCAAGTTGCTCAAAGGATTTGGGAGAGAAACTACAAAATCATGTGTTAAGTGCTAGATATATCTAGTACTCCTAGACAGTAGGAAGATGGCTTATGGTGAGATGGTGACAGAGAGGTATGTGGGGAGGTGATGGAATTGGGGAATGGAATGTGGTGGAAGTTTCTAGGAACTAAAAGTCTCTAAGCTTGCATTCTGAGTCGGGTAAAGAGGCAGCATGTGTGAGTTAGCTGGTGCCTTGCTGTGACAGAGAACCCAACAGACACAAACTTGTGGGAGTAATGATTTACTAGGGGCTCATGGTTAGAGTATCACAGTCTATACAGGCTAAGAGGCATGGTAGAAGGGCAAAAGGTGGCAACCTCTGGCAGAGAACTTCACATCATGGCTGACCAGGAGCAGGGAGCTTACTGGAACCACAATTCCAGAGTAAACTACAAAGGGCCAACCCCAGTGACCTGTTTCTGCAAAGCTAAGACCTGCCTCCCAATGTTCCATAACACCCACAAACAGTGTCACCAACTGGGGACAAAACAGTCAAATGTTAGTGGACATTTTAGATTCAAACTATGACATAGGAGGAGACAGTTGACCTGTGTGTGCTGACATTTATTCACTCCATAAATACAAGTTGAAAAAGTCAGACAAGATTCCTGCCTTTTGGTGAGTAAAATCTAAGGGAGACAATCAGCAAGTCAAGCCAAAACAAAGAAGATCATTTCCAGTTGTGATAAGTACTATGACTGAAAACTGAGGGGCTGTGCCACAGGGCACCGCGGAAGGCTGGAGGGGTACACATTTATCTTGGGTGGTCTGGGAAAGACTTGCTGCACAGATGGAATGTTAGGGATGGGACACAGATGACAAGAGTATGCCAATCATAAAAAGAACTGAGAGACAAAGAGTCATAGCCTGAGGGGCAGCAAGTATAAAGGCCCTGGAGATAGGGAAGATGGTTTCCTTCGTTGAAGGAAAGCAGAGAAGCCCTGCGCTGACCATGGGTAGTCATGGAGAAGAGCAATGGAGAAGAAGGCTGGCAAGGCCTGGTTGCAGGGCTTATACTGTTGGATTTGATTCTCAGGACACACAGAAGTCCACCAATGGAAAGTTTGAAGCAGGGGAGTGAAGGGATCTGATGATTCATAATAGTAATGTTATGGCACAGCTGCAGTATCATGAGCCTTTGTGAACTTGCTCTTCTGAAAGAATTAGGACCATAGGTCTAGACAGGGAGACTGGAAGCAGGACCAGGTGGAGGTGATGGGTCAGCAAGAGAGGGCTGAGATGGAGGAGCTGGAGTCCTGTGTGCTAAGAGGACTCTGAGAGCAGGGCTGGGCTGCAGAATGGGAACACACTCTGATTTTACACTCCTGCGATTGCTTAGCTTTAGGGTCACGTCTGCTCTGCCCTCTGGCCACAGTAAAAGATAAGAGTAATTTGAAAGGAAACACCTCCAGAGAACAACAGTTTGTTTATCAGAAAATGGAAACTTCTTTGGAACAAAACTTGCCACCTCCCTTGGATTCTAAAAGATGAGGTCAATCTACATTTTAACCTGCACAAGACCAGGAGTTGCTAAACTGAGCCTGGGGCACTAGGGCTAGAGTTGAGACTCCTGTTTTCATCATTGATTCTTCCCAGCTTCATTTTAGATCTTCCATTAACTATTGCCACTCTCACCCTTTCCATCTCCTGATTCCATAGTAGTTTGGCCATCAGATTTCCATGACCCAACTCCCTGCACAAGTACTGCTCTGAATCTATGTCTTTGCTGCAGCCACAATTCAGCCAAAGAACTGCTCAGCAGAAGGGAAAGGAAGTCAGCCAAACCAAGGATTTGGTGTCAAGTAAACAGTTTCCATCCCCCCCCCCACACACACATGTAGGGGCTTGCATGTTACTGTGATGCTGCAAGGTATGCCACCAGTATTTCAGATGCCAGCAGGGCCACCCATGGTGGACAGGTTTCAGCTGAGCCTCCAGACTAAGACAGACTAGAGAGAAGGACCTGGTAGCCCATTGCCAAAACAATTGTTGTTGTTTTTAGGTGCATCATAGGGACCCTCATAAGGTTTTCAATGGCTCATTGTTTCAGGATTGCCTTGGGAGTGGATTGCCACATCCTTCTCCCATTTTTGTGGTGCTGGGAATCAAACTCAGGACCTCAGAGACTGCAGAGCAGCGCTCTACCAACTGAGCTAAATGCCAGCCTGCCCAAACAATTACCCATCAAAAACCCTATGAGTAGCAGAGAAGCACTGTCAAATATAGTGTTGGAAAATGAGCCCCCCAGACTGGAAGACATTCAGATAATGACTGGGGAAGAGTGCTTCCTCAAAGTAGAAAAGACTTTAGTGACAGTAATGGAGTAAAGCCCCTGGGACCTCGTTTTGCTGATGTGGCATGCCTCAAAATGAGAAGAAACATAGGGGCTGCAACAATGGTCTCAAACATAAAACAGATAGTGTGCATGGCACAGTGTCAGGTAGTGTTTCATTCTGCTGTACTTTGGGCTACAATGAGTTGAATATGTTCTGTTTGTAAGCCTGAAATGGCAGAATATGGGGACAGGAGAGGCTGGTGTGCTCCAAGCCAAACAATTTCCTCTGCCATCACTGATGAAGAATGCACCTGCGGGAAGGGAAAGTGTGAATACCCTCTGTGATAGGAAGTGGTTTACAATGCCCTGCGGGTCTGTGTGACTCACTGAGCCGTGCTGGACAAGCTCAGAGGCATTAGGCAGGGGCTTACCTACCAAGCCCATCTCCCTGCTTCCCACCAGCTATCCTTGGCCAAGGATGGTATTGTAAGGGACATATGTTGTCCCTCCCAGTGCATTGGAAGGGTCCTTCTTTCTTTTTCCTTTACTCTTTTCACATTCCACCCTAACCTTTCTTTTTCCTCCTCTCCACCACATTCCACCCTAACCTTTCTTTTTCCTCCTCTCCACGGGAGATCGGGAGGATGTTCCAAGCTGGTTTCCTATTGGTGTTCACACATGAAATGGAAGCCCTCTCCTGGGCCTTGGAGTCTGCAGGAAGCACCGACTTCCCCTTGAATTCAACAGCCAGCTAATGAGTTTCCCAGCCCTTTGGATCCCTGAGAGGGGTGGCCCTGGCCATTGGGGGTATTTGCTAATATGCAGTGGTCTCACAGACTTCCTTTCATTGTAGAAGACTTGGTATGTGGATAGCCATTGTGATGGTTTGATTGGAGTTTGAAAATAGTTTAGGACTCTCTCTCTCTCTCTCTCTCTCTCTCTCTCTCTCTCCTTTTTGTGCCTTTGTGTCCATTCGTAAAAAGAAAATTTGATTGTTATGACATCAGAGGTGCTGAGAGTGGGTCTGGTAACCAGGAGAAAAGGTCCTTTGGCCACATTTAGGAGGGATCCGGGGTTGGTAGGAAACAGTTGCTCCATCCTCTTTGTTTGGCTTCTTTTGTTATTAGGTGCTGTTGAGTCGGTATTGGACTCATAGCAACCCTATGTACAACAGACAAAACAGTATTGTCAGTGCTTCTCTGCTATTCATAGTGTTTTCAATGGCTGATTGTTTTTGGGAATGAGTCGCCGGGTCCTTCTCCCAAGCCTACAGTACCTGGTGTTCCCAGGTGGTCTCCCATCCAAGTACTAACCAGGCCTGACCTTGCTTAGCTTCTGAGATCTGATGGGATCAGGTGCCACAGTGGTATGGCTACAGCCCTGACTTCTTTTAGAATATTCTTTTTAACAATGAAAAGATGTACAAATCATAGTATTACAGATTATACAAGCTACCCTGCAGTCTTCTACAGATCGTGATTACAGACCATTTTACAAAAGGGGGGGGGAGAAATTGTGATGTGAGAATAAACAGCCATTTTATCTACAATGATAATTACATCTAGGCTGCAGAGTTCATAGCCATAAAGTACTAGCTAGATATTAGTAAAGAATCAGAAGGATGCAAAAACTGACTTAAACACACTGTCAATCACTTGGACACAGGATTAATTCCCTATAAGAAAGCTACAGAAAATCCATGACCTAAATCTCTGAACTTGGGTATTTCCAAGGAAACCACCAGAGTTCCCTATTGTCCTAAATAAAACACAATTAATGAAATGGCTAACCTGCCCCAGAGGTCTTTTGTGTAATTAGATCAAAAGCAGAACCAGTTAGAATCAGCAGTACAGCATTGGAAATTTATCGCTCTTCCCAACCAAGACCATAGACTTAGTAGCATGTCCAAGGGGAAACAAGGAAGGAACAGAAGTCAAAATCCCAAACCAAAACCAAAACTTCAAGCAACTACTGATGCAATTAAGAACCTTGAATTGGCTGGGGGTAAAGCTCAGTGGTAGAGCACTTGTCTAGCATGGGCAAGGCCCTGGGTGCAATTGCCAACACCACAAAAATAATATAAATAATAGCTACATAAAATAAATAAAGTAAAAATAAAGAAGAACCTCAGATCTTCCCACAGGCAAACAGCTGACCTCACACTACCAGTGAGACTCGAATGAGTCCATTGCTTAGCCATTATTCAGGGTTGGGCACAAGTCATTCTTGATGTTGTCATAAAATTGCGGTTGGTATCAATAAAATCCAGTACTTTAATAAATGTAGGTTGATATTATTGTTAGGAACTAATAGACAGGTAGGAAGGGAATAAAGGGCTCTGTAGCCAGCCACCTCCCAGCCTAGTTATCACTCTCCACACAGGACAGTGCAGGTAAAGCAGCTTTCCTGGACAATTATTGTCCAAGCAATGCCTCAGGCTCCAGGCTCTTTCTGTTTGTATGGCTTCACCACCCCATAGACCCCCTTGGAGTCCTCCGATGGATTCTCTGTATTCTACAGGCCAACAAGCAAAGACAGATCATATCATATAGTATCATGCAGAAAGATTCATGGCTACACTTGAAAGTGACCAGAAGCCAGTCAAATGGTAAGTTAGCCTGAGAAATGTAATCTTTCACCAGGCATGGTGGTGCATGCCTATATTCCCAGTGACTATGGGGGCTGACCCACACATGTCTGTCAGTTTGCCACACTGTGGGGGCTTGCATGTTGCGATGAGGCTGAGAGCTCTGCCACTGTAACCTCGGACATGAGCAAGGTTACCCATGGTGGACAGGTTTTCAGCTGAGCTTCCAGACTAAGACAGACTAGGGAGTAGGACCTGGTGAGCCACTCACGAAACAACTAGCCATTGAAAACCCTATGGATAGCAAAGAAACACTGTCAGATATAGTGCCGGAAAATGAGGCCCCCAGGTTGGAAGACACTCAAAAGACTACTGGGGAAGAGTTGCCTCCTCCAAGTAGAGTCTACCGTGATAAGGGACATGGAGTAAAACCCCAGGGTGTTCAATGTGATGATGTGACACGACTCAAAATGAGGAGAAACAACTGTAAACATCCATTAATAATTGGAACATGGAATGTACGTAGTATGAATCTAGGCAAATTAGAAATTGTTAAAAGAGAAATGGATCGCATAAACATTGACATTCTAGGCATCAGTGAGCTAAAATGGACCGGCATAGGCCATTTTGAGTCAGACA